>JBBPBX010006504.1:53373-68288 GCA_038048925.1 Garcialebias charrua | reverse complement strand
GGTTTAGAGTAAAGGGTCTTCGGTTAGGTTTAGGGTCTTGGTTAGGTTTAGGGTCTTGGTTAGGTTTAGGCACAAGGGTAAGTGGGTTAGGTTTAGGGTTGGTCCTCTGGGTCAGGTTTAAGGTTAGGTTGAGGAAAACAGTTACATAAGCTGAAAAAAACAAAAACGCTACACTTCCGGGTTTACGGAAACACGCTGCCTACTCACAGCAATAACAACGCAGATAACGTTCTGTTGAACATGCTAGTAGGTAGAATGTGACCTATTCGCCGCTACGAATGGGGATGATAACAGTTGATAGCGCCCATAAAATGGACTGACAATATCCGAACCCGCTGTGCCTCCAGTTCATACGAGATAAATCATTCACAGTTGATGTTATGTTGAAACATTGGCAAAAAATAATAATAATAATAATAATTAATTCAATTTATAACGCACTTTTCATTACTGAAAATCTCAAAGTGCTACACATATATTGAATGCTACACACATTCATAAACCGGTGGCGGCAGACTACCATGCAAGGTGCTTTCCAGTCCTACCGGGAGCAACTCAGGGTTAAGTGTCTTGCCCAAGGACACAACGACACATGGTGCGGGTCCCGGGAGTCGAACCGCCAACTTTCCGATCGGGAGACGACTGCCATTACCACTACACCACGGCCGCCCCATAAAACACATTAAATGGAAATAAAATACAAGTTTAACATAACAAACATTATAGTTTGAGCTGAACAGCCATGCTACAGCAAAGAGACAGCAAGTGCTCACTTGAAATACATTTATACATACATTGTATATTGAAATACAATAAAATGTATTTGTAAAAATAAATAAAAAGTATTTGCAAACATTGGTATACTACTATCTTAAAGTGGTGTCTATAGCCCCTTTCATAAGACAGCTCAGTCCGGGCCTGATGCGTGTTCAGTCCTCCAACAAGCATTCAGAAAAAACATGAAGGCGTATAGGTGAGTAAATTTTACTCGCCTCTGATGCGCCCCTGATCCGCGAGCAGAGGTAGTATCAGATCCGGACCCGAGCCGGGCAGACCCACTTGTGAATGCAACCTGCGGATCCGCGCTCAGAATATGATAATATCAGTGAGCGACCGCAGGATTAATCAACAAGCAGATTTATTAACAAGGGATTACAGTATTATAAATGACACGAAACAGCAACTTGTAAAAGTTAGTTTCACTATTTTTTTTCCTCTCTCTCTCTCTTTCTCTCTCTCTGAGCAGCGGAGGAGCTGTGTGTGTGCGCGCGCTGGAGAGAGACTTAGACTGTAGATTTATTACTGAGGAAATATTAAAAATGACACGAAACGACAACTTGTAAACGTCTGACGTCTGTCCCACAATAAATACGTCGCAGTCCAGTTCACCTCAGCTTAGTTCTGCTCCACGCCTCTTTTGGATCCACGCTGCGGGTTCATTTATGAACACGTTTATGTGAGCTTCAACTGTGGTCTTATGAATGACCCGGGGAGGATTAAAGCTGGACTGGTCTGTGCGGCAATTGCGCGGATTTGACTTATGAAAGGGGCTTATGTGACCTTAAATTAAGGGGCAAAAGAGTCACTTGAAATTTAGGGTTAGATGTACAACAAGGCAGTGTTGGGTTTTAGTGAGCCCAGTGGTGTTCCTGATCATTCTAACAACTATGCAAGTAGTTCACAATCCAATGTCAGTACATGAAAGCTGTTCATGAAATAAAAGTGGAAAGCCCTCCTCGGGGTCCCTTATGTTATTGAAGATTGGTACAGTTGTGATAATTTTCTGAAAAGACAGAGTATGCTGCTGTTGATGCATTTTGTCCCCTGTTGTAAAGAGGGAAGTTGGAAATACCCTCCATCTGTCCACCTGTCCGTCAATCTTTTGAACCTGCTAACTTGAAAAATGAGCGAGGTACCAATTTTGGTGTGTGGCTGTATCTCAGCGTAAGAAAGATTCCTATTAAATAATGAGTTTCCACATCAAAATCCAAGATGGCCAGCCTCTGAATCATAAACTGTTTTGTTTTTACTAAAATTATTTACAATTGAACTGACTGGGGCAGCACGGTGGTGCAGTTGGTAGAGCTGCTGCCCCGGTTCATATTCTGGCTCTGGACCATTCTGGGTGGAGTTTGCATGTTCTCCCCAGGCATGTGTGGGTTTTCGCCAAGTACCAGTTTCCTTCCACAGACCAGAAACATGCATGTTAGGCTGATTGGTAAATCTAAATTGTCTCTAGGTGAGAGTGAATGGTTGTTTGTCTCTCATGTGTCCCTGTGATGGACTGGATACCTGTCCAGGGCACCAGTGACCCCCGTGACCCGAAAAAGAAGTGGGTTAATATGATGGATGGATGTAACAGACTGGATGTGTAGAGAAAACTTTCATTTGCATCAACTGTATATTTTTTTCCTGGTTTACTTCAAAGGTGCGTAAGGCTCGGAATCGACGTCAAGAATGGAACGTTCTGGCCTACGATAAAGAGTTTAGACCAGATGCCAGGCTCACCCCCTCCCCTTATCATGGCATGTCCTCTGAAGGTTCCCTATCCCCTGATAGCAGGTACGCACACACACACACACACACACACACACACACACATGACTCATTCTTTACAACAGGGTTGTCCAATATGTCGATTGCAGAAGTCATTAGGGTAGATCACATGGTATTAAAATATAGACTATGAAATTTGTTACTTGACTTTTCTACCGGGCAGCCAGTCTAAAGCCTCGTTTACACGACGTGAAACAGCAGCCTTTCTGTGGCTGTTCGACCGTTCATTTACACGGCACCAGCCCCCACTCTGTCTGAATTCAGAGGTTTTTGAACCCAGGTCTCAGAGTGAAGATTTTCAGGGGAACCCCCCACGGAGGATTTGACATGCTCACAAATGTGAAGTGGCACATGTGCACTACAGGTGGCTGCAGTCCAGTTTTTCTGCACTAACAACAGTTATAATAAATAACATCAGTTATAATAAATAGCAGAGAGCAGAGTGTTTTTGCACTGCTCACACTTTTTCAGCATGTAGGAACAAATCCAACAACATCCTGGGTCCAAAGAGATGTTAATGTATTCAACAGTAGATAACTGTGACCATGCAAATGCTGCATGCACAATGAGGGTTGCCAGATAAATGTAAAATGTTTATTTACCCCCTCCTTTTCTGTGCACATGTTCAGTAAACACAACACACACCTCATCATAGAATACCTTTACTCAACACATATGACAGTTTAGATTTTTTTTTTTACTATAATTTTAAAGCGACAGTACTATAGTTCATAATTTCTTATCTGGCAACCCAACTGAAATGGAAACTACAGCGTTTCCGCGTAAACCCGCTTATTTTTTGTTTATTAATCCCAACAAACATTGAAAAACACTGTTTCCAGTGATTGTTCTTGTAAAAACAGGGTCTTATGGTAGGTACAGCACTTTGACGGTGGTTTTAAAAGTAGCTCACATGCTGAAAAACTCTGGGCACCCCTGCTTTACATGTTAGGTGTTCTTTGACCTGATATTACCTGTCACTGTGTAGAGGATTAGTTGCACTTGAATGCTGTGAATTATTAGAAGTTCATAATATAACATTTAAATTTATGTGCTGCCCTCTTCTGGAAAATTGAACTCAGAGCTCATAAAATAATGTGGACTGTAGCAGTTTTCCCTTAAAGCTTATGTGTGAGAAAACATCCAACTTTTGAGGAAATGTTAAAAGCTGAGGCAGAATGGTACAAAGAACAGAAAGTGAAACTGTATGGCTGTTATTTGAGATGTAATCAACAAAGATGGTGTCAGCTTGACTTATTTTAATGATTAAATCAGTACATGCATATTTTTAATGCTTTTAAATTGATTGATTTTTCCTTAAATAAGAATTCAGTGTTACTTTGAGCTAAACTACACCTTTCTCCCACCCTCTCCATATCCATCCAAAAGGTCAATGGCATCTGACTCCTACCCAGCAAGTCCCAACCACCCCTCAGCCCAGGCCTCCAGCACCGCCCACCCTGCTGACCACCATGCCAGGGACCATCTCAATGCAGTCCAGACTCAGTCACTAGATCGAGGCCTTAGGCCGGCTAATCAGCCCCCAGGAGCTGCTGGGGCTGCAGCAGGTCGGCATGCAGCCTCTCTTGGCAGGACCTCTTCAGGACATGGGGCCCAGGCTGGAGGAGATCCAACAGTTAACGGACCGAGGCAGCAGTCAATTAAGGACTACCGTGCCGGACACAGGTAGGTTTCCTAATGTGGCTCAAAAACAATCAGTACAACTACAGTAAACAGTTCCTTGACAGATGATGTAAAGTTTTTGGAGTCAATGAAATGCTTTTTTGTGTGCGTGTACTTAATCATTTTTTTAGGGTGAATTCACGCCAGCCCTGTTTAGTCTGCTTTAATCAAACTCTAGTCCATTTGCCTAGAAAGTCCTGTTCGTTTGGGGAGGTGTGAATGTGCAATCAAACTCTGATACGGACCAGAAAAGCCAACTCTGGTCCACCTAAAAACCTAGGTTGTTTTCACACCAGATAGTCCAGTAGACTTGGTTCGGTTGGGGACCAATATTCATAACATTTTGTTTACATTTGAGCTGGTACGGTTTGCATTCACACTGCACTGTGCAGTCGAGCCAACCTGTTTGAACCAACCTGTTCCCCCACTCGCCCGTGGTGGCGCTGCACCAAGAACATCTGAAAGAAACGACACAAAAACCTCTGAAGAAGACACTTCTTTTTCTTCTTCTGGAAATAAAAACAAAAACTTTGTGGCGTCAAGTTTTAGCAGTTTTAGGATTTGTATTTTGTTATTTTTCAACAATGGACTCAGCATGAGTGGAAGATGAGGCAGAAGAACATGGAGAATGTTGTTTTTCATACAAGGCAAGCTGACGGCTCCATATGAGGTAAGAGAAATGTTTGTTTGTCCTGCGCTGTAGTCCACTTCCTGCTTGTGGAGCGGTGCCCAGTCTGGTTGCATTCACACAGTACTCGAACCTCGCTCGAGTTTTCTTCTACTGGACTGAGACCTAGGTTTTTAGGCGGGCCAGAGTTCGCCTGTTTGTTCCGTGACAGAGTTTGAAGGCACATTTACACCTCCCCAAATGAACTGGACTTCCTAGGCAAACGGGCTAGAGTTTAGGACAACAGGGCTGCTGTGAATGCACCCTTACGCCAAAAATACACTACATGCGTTCCGGCTCCGCCCCGCTCCGGTCCGACCTCCGCAGCAAATACGCACCCATTGTAATCAATGAGAGAATTTACACTGGCTCCGCACGGCGGCGGCGAGCAGCGGCGAGCGGACGGCAGTCCGTCAAAATTAGAAATTTTTCTATTTCTGCCGGACGCCGGAGCTGTGCCGGAGTCAACTTTTGAAGATTACGTCGCACCAACAGGAAAAGGAACGAGCACAACTTCCGTATTTACAAAATAAAATCACCACGGGCGGACTAATCCTAGCTCTATACGGATTTATTTGTACAAAAATGCTGTCAAACTATCATTTATGACTACGCCTACAAACGCAATACAATAAATAAATAAAGTATTTTATTCTGAAATGTAATACATCACTTCCTGTTGCTCAAACCATGTCCTGTCGCTCATTTACGAGAGAAGATCAAGGCAGCAGTCTCTACAGTTGTTCTCCTTCTTCCACCGAATGAATTGTTTTGTTCTGACTTACTTATTTATCACTTGATTTATCGCGCAATCTCACAATTCCCGCGCATGCGTCTCTGAGTGGCGCATCCAGGCGGACCTGAGCTGAGCGGAGGAAGTGGAAATTGGACTCGCTCAGCTGCGACCTGCGGAGCGGGGCGGAGCCGGACCGCATGTAGTGTATTTTTGGCGTTAAGGCTCCAGTATAGCTGTGCGTTAGGCAGCACGCTGCTCGACGCGCGCGTGCTGCGCGCAGGAAGTTCACAATATAGCTCAGCGTGACCTCCAGCGTGAAGCTCCAAATTCTTGACATAACTTGAGCAGCAGCAGGGCGGAGCATTTACCTACGGCACAAATTGAGGTCGTTGATTGGTCATTTGCTGACACGCCTACTGAATTGATTGACATGTCGGGTGGGAGAAAAAAGGCAGAGGGTTGCGCAATGGTTTTCTGTGTTTATATGTTAATAAAAAGTTCTAAAAAATAAAATAAAAACAGGGAGCGCTGGTCCTGCAGCCCACTGCTCACCAGGAAATATTTAGAACCTGGCGCATCCACGGTGGACATGACTTTAGTTCGCTCGTGACAAATTCATTCATTCCTCCTCATCGGAGGAGGAAGCGAATGGTGACCGCTTCAAGCGATCACTTGACTTTTGGCAAAAAAACAAAAGAAAAGTCCAGATCAGCGATGAAGAAGAGGAATTTAATACATTTGTGTCTCATACAAAACAGTCCGCCGCCGGGCAGTTTATTGTGAGACAACGCGCGCGTGTAAGCGATCGTAAAATTTGAGCTTGGCGCGTTCACGCCCGCATTCAAAGACTTGTGCCGCGGCGCTCGCACGGCGTGGCGTGGCGTTCGGCCCAACGCAGAGCTATACTGGGGGCTTTAGGGTCTCGGTTTGGTTGAAGTGAAACATAGCTATAGTGTGAATGCAAGCAGACCGGAGACCGCTCCAAAAATCAGGAAGTGGACTACAGCGCAGGGCAAATAAATGTACATTTCTTATACCTCATACGAAGCCATCAGTCGCCTTGTGTGAAAAACAAGATTCTCCATGGTCTTCTGCCTATTTTCTGCTCATGCTGAGTCCATTGTTGAAAAATGACAAAGCAGAAATCCTGAAACAGCTAAAACTTGACACCACTCCATTTTGGGTTTTATTTCCAGAAGGAGTGTCTTCTTCAGAGGTTTATGTGTCTTTTTTTCAGTAGTGCCACCACAGGCAAGGGGGGGTCAGGTTGGCTTGATTGACTCGGTGCAGTGTGAGTGTGAACCACTCCAGCTGAAAATGTAAACAACTGTTATGAATATTGGTCCACAATAGAACAGAATCTACAGGACTATCTAGTGTGAAAACACCCTTAAACAATTGTGGACTTAAAAGACTTTAGCTGAATCTCATATCCTAATGTTAACCTTACTCATTCTTTATTCAGAGTCGCTGAATTATCCTTCTACCATATGGGACACCATTTCAAGTATCATGCACCACCATCAATCATTACAGATTCCTTATTGTAAACAGATGATCAATATAATCATCAATATGTCCATACATGATGTGTAATTAATTATTGTAGATATCTAGCTTACAGTAATAAAATGTTTTTATTGTATGATTGTTAAGAAAGATTAAAAACAAAATCCAACATGCCAAAGTTCATGCACAATAATCCAGGTCAAAATCCAACAATGTTCAGTCAGGTCATCTGGACGGTTTCTTTTTTTGCTGAGACGTTTTGTCCTTCATACAAAGGACTTCTTCAATCTGAGGAGCTTCAATCTGAGGAGTACACCAAACAAACTCACACATCCAACACAAAATCCAACAGAAAATGGCATTTTTATGGTTGTGACAATACAGTAAACTAAATTAATAAAGAGTACATTTGTGGGATTTTTACAAGCGCAACTCAGCCTTTGGGTTTTGGCGAGCTTACCAATAATGGGTTTGAAGGGCTATGCTTCTCCCCCTCCCCCCACGTCATAAAATCATTTTGGACACTTCTATCCCTCGGCATGAATGCATAAAACATAAGGAAAGATTAAAGGGTAGGAGGATGGGATTTTTATCTAGACCTTTATTATCTTCATCACACAATATGGACAATTCCCTGTTCTGTTTGAATAACGTTCCATCTTTATCAGTCAAAAGGTGCTAAATGTGCTCTAGGCCATGCTGGTTTTGGTTGAGTCATCACATTTTTCAAGTAATAGAATCAAAAACATAATCTAGACCTGTATCCGATTTGTGGGAATCTACATTCACACCTTTTTTTTTACTATTTTTTTCCAAATTCTTTTTTTCCAATCTCACAACTTCTACACACAGTATGATTTTAGCCATTTATATATCATAACCTTCAGCTCAATCAGGAGATCGATGTAATGGCTTTGGGGTTTAATACCTTTTATACTTTTCAAACTATGCTTATTTACATTTATTTTGTCTGGAGAAATACATTTAGATCAGTTCCTTTAAAACATTATTCTTGATATAATCTGTATATCTACTCTGGTTTTGTGTTCCTATGCTATTTAAGTTGTAGCTTTTAGCTAATTTATTGCTACATTTAGCTTCTAACCAGCCTATTAATGCTTCCAGCCTTGTCTTTTGTAATTTTTAGCTTTTTGGTAGTGTTTTGCTAGCTACTTTTAGCCTGTAGTTAGCATTTTTCTAATTTGAGCTTGTCGATAGGCTTCTAATAATAATAATAATAATAATAATTAATTTAATTTATAACACACTTTTCATTAACAAAAATCTCAAAGTGCTACAAAGTGCAACAAAAATCAAAGATCAAATAAAAACAAGTGATAAAACAAGCAAAATCAATAATAACACACTCACTCTTTGCACCACTCCCCTCGGGACGGAGGTTGAGGAGCATCAAATGTAGAACCACTAGACTGAGGAACAGCTTCTACCCTGAGGCTGTCAGACTCATGAATAAATAAATAATAAGAATAAACACTGCAAAATGTCACATCATGCTGATGCTGATCTGTTTCTTGTTGCTGCGTTCATCTGTGACCATCTGCTCATGTTCGTGCTGCTGTTTATAATGATGTTTTTCTACTACATTAGGGCTTAGTGTATTACTAGCTGATGTCTCTCTTAGTTAATCCTAGATGTTATTATTGTTTTTCTCTTGCATTTGTTGTTGGATGTAACTGGGACCCTGTGTACATAATCTCGTTTTCAACACATGTACTACATGCGGTGCAAATGACAATAAATTCTCTCTGACTCTGACTGAATATCGACTAAGATCAAAGATAAAATCATGTGGAGGCAGAGTAGGCTCGCTTAAAAAGAAAGGTCTTTAAGCTGTTTTTAAACCCTTCTACTACTTTCAATTGCTGGTATTTATTTAGTTTTAGCTTTTAGCTAACCTTTTGCTACTTTTACCTTTTTAGCTCGTTTTCTGCCTTGGTAGTTTTTAGCTAATGTTTTTTTCTTTTAGCTTTTACAACTAAGTTTCAGCTACTTCAGTACAAATCAGCAGTCATTTAGCACCCAGCATTCAAACCTCTATTTTGCACCAAATGCAATTTCTCTAGTTTTGAATGGATCTCTTTTTTATCAGTTTAATCCCTTTTTGTATAATTAATCTATAATAACACTGTTTGTCTGGTTTGATCAATCTAGTAATTTAAGATGATGGGATTAAGAATATTTTGTGACATATTTGAGCTTTTTTCTGCTGAATACACTACACTAACCTCTGTGTGCAGCTTACAGTCAGGCTTTTCTCATCCCTCTTTTGTTTCCCTTGCAGCGGCCAGCCTTCCACCATCCCAGAGTACTACATCCCACCAGCCCCTCCCCCACCTCCCCCAACCATCCCTTCCTCCCAGACTGCCTTCGACTCCACCACAGCTCCACCTTCTGCTGCCGCCTCAGCTATCCCTCCAACTTCCTCTGCCCTCTCTTGCCACTACTCCCCTTCTCCTCCTCCTCCTCCTGCCAACTACGTACCCTCCCCAGCCCACCCACCTTCAGGCGCACCCCCAGCCGCACCTCCTCCCCCACCTCCCGGGGCACTGGTGGGACACCAGGCCCACCCATCCCCATCCCATGCTGCCATCAGCCAGACAGCTATGGACACAGCGCCCCCAACCAGGAAGACCACCATGCTGGGGATGATCCCAATGAGCGACGCACGCTCCGACCTGCTGGCTGCCATACGTAGAGGTAAGGACTGTAAGAACTAGTGACAGTATTTTTCATTTAACCTTTATTTATGCAAGTCTCATTGTCTCGAGGACTCGTTTACAAGAGAGACCTGTTTTAAGCAGAACACAGATGACGAGGTACAGACAACAATAGACATTCATATAAAAGCATTAAAAAAAGGAAAAGTAAATAGAAGAAATGAAATTAAAAATTTAATCAAAAACAGCTACATTATAAGACTATGTAAAATACTAAAAACAGGAACATGTCTGCGTTGGTTTTTGCCATGAATTTAACAGTACAGTACAGTAGTTTAAAATCCCTTAGAGAGGTCAAGGTCGAGAGCTTCAGATCTTTTTGCAAGATATTCCAGGAAACAGGAGCGGAGTAGGAGAAGACCCTTTTGCCTAGTTCAGTCTGCACTGAGGGGACACTGCATGTAATAATGTCCTGAGAGTGCACGCTGTAGCTGCACTCATGCAGAGACATGTAGGAGGAGATGTATGAAGGCAACAGACCACAAATTTATTTAAAAATGAAAATATACCAGTGAGAGTCTGCATGAAGTTAATGATGACCAGTTAACTAGTGAATACAGGGTGCAGTGGTGGGTACAGTAGTTACAGCCAGTTATGAATCTTAGAGCACCATGATAGACAGCATCCAACATCTGCAGGGTTCATGTAGATAATGTCACTGTAATCAATGGTGGGAAGGAAATTAGCAGTCACAAGGCGTTTCCTAGCATTCATAGTTAAACAGGATTTATTTCTGAAAAAGAAACTATTATTTTCAGTTTCTTTACCAAGTTTTCAACATGGTATTTAAAAGAGAGATGTGAATCGACCAAGATACCCAAGTATTTATAAGAATTAATAAACTCAATAGGAACACCATTCAAAGATACGATACCATACCATACCATACCATTTTATTTATAAAGCACTTTAAACAGGAACAAGTCCACACCAAAGTGCTGGACAAACAAACACGCAACAGGCAACACAGACAATGAAGTACAACACGAAAAACATAAAAACATTGCAGATCATAAATCAAACGATCCAATACAAATCAGCTGGCATTGAAAGCAATGGAGTAGTAGTGAGTTTTTAACCGGGATTTGAAAACCGAGAGGGAGGGGGCCTGTTTGATGAGCAGCGGTAACTCGTTCCAGAGTCTTGGGCCTGCTACAGAGAACGCCCTGTCACCCCTGCGCTTAAGGCGAGTTTCTGGAACTATTAAGAGTACCTGATCCTCTGACCTCAAAGCACGTGGAGGGAGGACTGCTGGGACCGACTTCCTGTTTGAAAACAGCATCCGTTTGCTATTATTATAATATGCTATACATCAAGGGCGTAGATTTCATCTCATTATTGGGGGGGACCATAAACAGGGAAATTTTTTAAGAGCAATTTTGGGGGGGTCGGCAAAGTTACAGTGAAATGTAATGCAAAATGTACAGAGGGAAGTTTATCCAAACTGCATGCATATACTATGCAGAATAATCAACAATAATATTGATTTAAATGGCATGTATTTTATTTAGTAGTCTTAATACTACTATTAATCAGTACAACAGTGATACTCATTACTCTTGTTAAAAAATGTAATGTGTTCAATCTGCAGTACAATAGACGACAAATAATGACAAGTGGCAAAATGAGAATTTTGCAAAATAGGTCCCCTCTAAATATTGTTTAAATTTCAGTTTGGCTTGTATTCATAGATTGCTGTGGTCAGTGTCACTGATAATCTGGTACAACATCTTCCCAAAATCTTAATGCTTAAAAAGAAAACAGTTTTCAAGGAGAAGAAATACTTTAATGCAGGGGTCACCAAACTTTTTGAGACTGAGAGCTACTTCAGTGGAACCAAGAGGCACAAAGGTCCACTTGTTCGTTCCAAACAAATTTGCATGGTTCAACTTTAATCATAGTATTAATAATAATACATTTACATACATGTGAATATATGACTGCCTGATCACATCTGATCTGGTCTGTATTATTAAAGACTCCACACAATGCTTTAGCTTGGTAAATATGATCAATTATTATTGATAATTACCAGTAGTGATTAGAACTCTCAATCAAGAACTTGAGTCCTCAGTTTGAATAATGTTTTGGTTCTTCTGTGCAAATGTAAATTGTTCTTAGCTTTGACTGGGAGTGTGGATGGTTGTTTGTCTCTTTGTCTGTCTCTGTGATGGACTGGAGACCTGTCCTGGGTGTCCCTGCCTTCACCCAAAAGCAGCTGAGATTGGTTCCAGTCCTAAACAAGGGGGCATAATGGATTACTTATTAACTGATATTTAAACATAAACACTATTTCTTTTATGTTAAACTCAGTTTGTAACATTTGAAATTCGTTGTATTTTATAAATATTTTATTAACTGTTTTGTAGAAATGAACACGTTTGTAACATTCATTCAAAATATGCCTTAACAAATCTGTAGCATTTTTTAAGAACCTATTAAGAATAAAATGTTCCAGTTGCAGATACAAAATATCAATAATGTAATATAATAAACAGTGACATTTTTTAATTAACCATGTGACATAAGTATTGATCCTCAACATTTTTTATAATAATAATTTAAAGCCCTTAAAACAACCACAGCTGCAACAAAGTGCTACACATATGAAATCATTTTAACTAATCATCACATCTTCTCTACTCTTTTTTAATTAATTATCTTTCACATATTTTATCATTACTTCTTTCAAGAGCTCCACACCTGAAAATATGATGAATGTGAATCCATCCTGCTCAAAGCTGCTCTGAGATTCTACTGTCTGTTGCAGAGCCACCAGGGAGCTAGTTAGCATTGAAGCTAGTGTGTTAGCTGATGAAGTGACGCTCCAAAGTGTTTTTCTGTTGCTACAGCCACTAATGATGCACAGACACACTTGTCTTTCAACACTGTGAAAGACCTTTTCCTCCCAGTCACTGTCACCTATGTTTTAAGTAGCTACTTACTGGAAGTTAGTACTTTGTGCAGCAGCTCACTCCCCACCAGCGGCTCCGCGAGCCTGTGACCTCCGCTGCTGTTGTTGTTCCTTGTAAACATTGGACTAAACCATTTGCCAACAGAGAAGGGGGGGTGGGCAAAATTTCCTTCTTTTTTTTTTAGAATAATGGCGGATTTCTCTCTTTTTTTGCCTTTTTATATTTATATTGTTTAAAGACACGATTTCCTTTATTGAATTATTGGGGGGGACAGATCTATATTTCCCCAAGATTGGGGGGGTCCAGACCCCCCCGACCCCCCCAGGATCTACGCCTATGCTACATATTGGCAGCACGATGGCTCAGTGGTTGGCACTGTTGCCTCACAGCAAGAAGATCCTGGGTTCAATCCCCGGTTGGACCTGGGGTCTTTCTGTGTGGAGTTTGCATGTTCGTCTTGTACTTGCGTGGGTTTTCTCCGGGTACTCCGGTTTCCTCCCACAGAACAAAAACATGCATGTTAGGCTGCCTTCAGGCCCAGGCCTCACTTGCAAAAGAGATCTGTGATCTCAATGGAATATGCCTAGTTAAATAAAGGTTAATAAAATTAATTTATTCCTGTGATATTTTGGGACATTTCCTAAATACAGGGTTCTCTATACAGCCATGAAAAGTATGCAAATTGGTTTTACAGTAGTCTCTCGATTATCGCGGGGTTACGTTCCATACACCCCCACAATAGGTGAAAAACCGCAAAGTAGGAACTCTATATTTATTTTTAGTATTTGTATGTATTTTAAGGCTTTATGAATCTTTTCCACACTCTTGCAATGTTCTAAACTCTTGAAACTACGTCATTTTAAGAACATACATACTGTATGTGTACTGTACTGCAAACATTTACTCACCAACTCTGCAGAAGAGCAGCTCGGATCCGGTCGTGCTTGGTTCTGGTTCTGCAGATCCTACCCTGCAGCGACGAAGCCCACCTCCCCGTCCAGGTTAATGTGCACGTGGATAATTGAGCTTCAGGATGTTTGCAACTTTCCTACCAGTTCTGTGAGCTTATTAGATAGTGAAGATTTCTGTTGCAAAACTATCCCTCCATTTTGGCAGAAAGCAGCGGCCAGAAGCACTGTTGGCTTCTGGGTAGTGTAGTTTTTATTGACTGGCATTACAGCCTATTGAAAGAAAACTGCAAGCGGAGCCTATCCGAAGTATCTTTTTTCGTTAACTTTTTATCCTGTACCATCCCAATCTCGTGCGTAATGTTAAAGTTGACAATCATTGAAAAAATGCAAAAGTCGAACCGCGAAGTAGTGAAGGATTACTGTAGTATCATTTCCCATTCAAAACTAGTATGAAAAAAAAGAAAGTGTGGTATGTAAGCATTCCCTAATTTTATTTTATTTTATTGCAATTTTTAACTAAAAATCAAAATTTCAAATAGTTGCTCGAAGAGTAACTTCTAAGTATGTTTAATACTGAAGTTTTTTTTTTAAAGCATGTGCACCACAATTCCAGCTTTTTCTCTGTTAACCACTAGGATTGCAAATTCCATAAACTAAAATCAAAAACACAAATCATTTTTTTTGTTAAAGTCAAAGTCAAGTCAAAGTCAACTTTATTGTCAAAACTGCAATATGTACAGGACATACACAGGATTGAAATTGCATTTCTCTCAGTCCCTCGGTGCAACAGTAACCATTTAAACACTAAAACACTAAAAACACTAAAACATTTAATAAACATAAGCATAAAATGAAATAATAAAAGTGTAATACTGTCCTGAGTTTTTGCATAGTAGTTTTTGCATAGTAGTATAAAAGTATGAAAAGTTACACCAACACTAAAACACTAAACATTTAATAAACATAAGCATAAAATGAAATAATAAAAGTGTAATACTGTCCTGAGTTTTTTGCATAGTAGTATAAAAGTGTAAAAAGTATATCTATAAAATAAAATGAAGGTTCTGGCATTGACATTTGTAAAAGAGTGACAAAGCAGCATATGAAGTTAATGTACACAGTATATGTATGAGGTAGTTGATATTGGTATAGAGGTAAAGTGGCATATGCAATAAGGCTAGTAAAAAGAATATATATATC
>JBBPBX010006504.1:30559-53237 GCA_038048925.1 Garcialebias charrua | reverse complement strand
GTAGTGTATATGTAAACAGTAGTAAAAAATGTAAACAGTAGTAATAAATGTAAACAGTGAATCTAAACAGTAGTATGACTATAGGCAGTAATGTAATACAAACATTAGTGCAAATATGAGAAGTAGTTTTATTATTTTTTTATTTTTATTATTTTTATTTTTATTTACTAAATATTAAAGGACACATTCTACTTTTTTTTCATCAATAAAAGTACAGCGGCTTAATAAGTTTTTGTATATAAAGGGCCATATACAAACACGTAACAAAAATATCTTGTTTTAGTCAGATTGTTCTAACTAAATAAAATAAACAACCTTGAGACTATTTCAGTATAATGAAAGATTTTTTTTAGCATTAACAGCAGAAGATGTAACTATGGCCGAATCTTAAATATGTGATAAGCCTCCATCTCTCTTCACTGTGTCCTTCCTTCCTCCCTTTCAGGTATCCAACTGCGAAAGGTGCAGGAGCAAAGGGAGCAGGAGGCGAAGCGGGAGCCCGTCGGCAACGACGTGGCCACCATCCTCTCACGTCGCATCGCAGTGGAGTACAGCGAGTCTGACGACGACTCGGAGCTGGACGAGAACGAGTGGTCTGACTAAACAAACAACAAAGAAAGATTTTAAAAGGAAATTGAAGTGTAGAGAGGCAGAACTGCTGGAAATAAGAGTGTGCGGGGAGAAAGTGAGCTGAGTTAGAAACGAAGGAATCTGAATATTGTTGGTCCTAAAAACGTCATTAAAAATAAACCATGCGTTCACACAGACAGCCTGTTTTAGCTTCTTGAACACTCAGCAACAGGTTGATCATTTCAGCTTGCCTGGTTGCCCCTGGCAATGCCTGTATTGAACCAAGCCCCACTCCTGAGGCACTTATGTCTAATTGTGTACGGCACAATAAACACACATTCCATTTCAGCACCCTTCCACCCCTGCTACTCATTTAAAACAAACACCAAGCTGTGACAAACAAAACCCACAAACTTCACTCCTACACACTCGAGTGTTAATTATTAGCAATATCACACGCTCTCAAGCTGTAAGTAGGCAGGCCCTCCATGAGTACGGAGGGGATAATGTGTTTAAAAAACACATGACCGAGCACAAGAATTAATATTATTATTAGTGCAATCTTAACCTATCTGCCAAATATTAAAAAAGAGTTTGTGAAAACAAATCAGGATAATCAGGGAAAATATTAGCTTATTAATAGATTATTATGCTTTTCTGGGTTGGGCTTGTTTAGACAAGTTGCAAATATTAGAATTTTGGGGGGAGTTTGGTTCATTAAACAACAAAATTAGCACAGATATTTTCTGGATAACAAACTCTAGAATAACAGATGTCACACGGCTATCGCTGCATTCATGTTTTTAACAGTACATTAAAAAGTGCTTTTTGAAGGCACCTCAAAGTTAGAAAATATATAATTTATAGATTTCCCTTTATAGTTTCTAAGTTTACAGAGGACATTTGGGGAAAAATAAGTAAGTTTTTGTTGTTGCATAATTATTTAGTCTTGCAGAATAATTGAAGCTAAACACCATCCAACATACAAAGTAATAAAGGCAAACATTATGACTAACTCAAGTGATCATATTTCAGTCAAACAAGTCTGTTTTCTCCATGAAGAGTCCATCTTTTTTAATTGATCATTTTATACAAAGGCTCTTAAGAATAAACTTTTATCATTAAAACTAAAACTAAATTTAAAAACACACTTATATAGACAGAAGACTGCAAGGAGCTCAATGACTCTCACCTGGGTGTGGGTTACAGAAGCCGTTTTCGCATTGGCCAGCCCTCAGTGGCCCGGGGCTCCCCTGGGTGTCTCTGGGCCACCCGCGTTCATTACGCATTTGCCGCAAAGCCGCCTTGAAGTGGGTGGGCAGTTCTCTGGAAGTGGGTGGGGTGGTCTCTTCACGTGGGTGGAGTGTTCGTGTTTTAAGAGAGGAGACTCGGCAAAAAAAAAATTGTTAGCTGGATATATATATATTAGTGTTTCTGCGTTTAATTTTTGTTAATAACTGATCACAAATCAGCTTATGTTACAACGTAAATAACACGAAGCGCACACCCATTTCCGCCTTTCAGCGCGACCTGAATGTCATTAAACAGCATTAAACAATAACTAATATTGTCTAACTGTTGCGCGCAGCCAGGGTTTTAAAATATAACGAATAATCTCTAACTTTTACGTGCAGCTAAAATGTCAGGAGGAGTGATTGCTATATGAGCAAGTTGGACACCTGAAAATTCAGTCCGGAGTATAGCTCAAAGCGTAAAGCACTGCTCTTTTGACCGGGAGAAGTGGGTTCGCTTCCCGCCTGGGACAAAGTTATTTTACTTTTTTTTTCTTTATTCACATTTTCTTTTAAATAAAAAGGAGTTTGTTTGGTTAACAAACTCCTTTTTATTTAAAAGAAAATGTGAATAAAGAGAAAAAAAAAGTAAAATAACTTTGTCACAGGCTGGAAGCGAACCCACTTCTCCCGGTCAAAAGAGCAGTGCTTTACGCTTTGAGCTATACTCCGGACTGAATTTTCAGGTGTCCAACTTGCTCATATAGCAATCACTCCTCCTGACATTTTAGCTGCACGTAAAAGTTAGAGATTATTCGTTATATTTTAAAACCCTGGCTGCGCGCAACAGTTAGACAATATTAGTTATTGTTTAATGCTGTTTAATGACATTCAGGTCGCGCTGAAAGGCGGAAATGGGTGTGCGCTTCGTGTTATTTACGTTGTAACATAAGCTGATTTGTGATCAGTTATTAACAAAAATTAAACGCAGAAACACTAATTCAGCTAACAATTGTTTTAGGGGTTTCTCGTTTCTGTAGTTAAATTTGAATGAAATTCAACCCTCGCGCTGAGGTTGTTTGAATGAGTCCCGCCCCTGCTGCAAACAACGAATCAAATGAGAGCTGAAACTAGCCCTGTCGGGCTCGGCCCGATAAGAACCACGGTGAAGATGGTTCCAGAACAAGGGTGGATCCCGGGCGGAAAAGGTAAATGCGAAGACGCCGAACCCGGGTTAGAAGCTGGGAGAGTCGGGGAGGGCCGGCCAATGCGAAAACGGCTAGAGTTCCCACCGTGGAGCCAGGCCTGATTAATGCCCCTTTTCCACTTGCTCGGCGCAGAGTGGATCAGTCTGGTCCGGTCTGGTTCAATTCGGATTGGCTCACATGTAGCTCTGTCTCCATTCACTTCTGTAGCCCTTCGGTGGGCGGGGTGTAGGATCCTACTCTCTCACACGTGGTGGAGGTAGTGTTCCCTTAACTATTATCTTTTGCCATGATATCTATTATGTTCGAGCTCCAACAATACGATCAGCTACGCTTCGGTTTGGTGCGGGCGAGGACAAGCTCAGATGGAGGATCTGTTGTTGTTGTTCTGAAAAGACCCACAATGCACCTTTCCCCAATAAAAGACAAATGTAGTTGTTTGAATCGAAACATTTGTTTGAGAAAGGGCAGATATAATAAGATTATTTTCTTCTTCTGCTTCCTTTCATGTCATGTATTGTTTTATTTCTTGTTGTTTTGTAAATAGTTTTCTTGTGTTCTTTTAATCTGGAATGAATAAATAATCTAAAATAAAAACAAAAAAATAAGTTATACCAAGTGGGAATCGAACCCACTTGGTCTGGATAAGGTTTGGAGCAGCAAAAAAAAAAAAACGCGTTTCCAGTGAGCTACTGAGAAGTGTTTAAATTTCAAGGTCCACATTTCTTTTAAAGAAACCGCCCCTCATAAAATTCTGGCTACGCCCCTGTGTTATGACGTGAAGGACGGCGCGCTTACAGCTCGCCTGAACCCTGCTCTGAAATCAGTCCGGAGTCACGGTGCGGCGTGGCTCAAATGTGAGGTGGAAAATGCGTCCAGCTCGCTTCTGGCACGCATATATTGCGCAATAACCGACCCGAACCGGCAAGTGGAAAAGGGGCATAAGTGGTTCGTCATCAAGTGCCTGGTGACCGTGCTCAGCCTGAATAAACAACTTGGGTTTGCCTTCCTGTGGGTCCACCACCTGCAGGAGGGGTTATACAAGTCAGGTGCTGTGTGTGGTGAATGAAGGCAGAAGGCTTAGTGCTCTGACCCTAGCCTACAGAAGCTGGCTCTTGAAACATAAAAATGTCACCTTCCTGCTGAAAAGGAGCCTGAGCTTGTGCATGAGGTTGAGCTACCTAGATACAGTATATTTGGGCTCACCTTAACATACTATGGGTTCTGGAACTACTCTGAAATTGTCCATGATGAGAGGCCTGGGCTGGTGTGGGCTGGCCTATAGCCCCAATTAGCTTGGCACCTGTATGCTGGAGTTTTTTTCCAGTAAATAAGACTGTAGCTTCCATGTGGCTTATGGTGGCAAGACTGACTATCTGATGTTTGTGCCTATGCACCAAATGACAGTTCTGAGTACCCATACTTCTTTAAGTCCATAGAAAGGGTACTGGAAGGTGATCCAGATGAGGACTCCCATCATTCTGCTGGGGTAGGTTAATGCTCATGTTGATAGCAACACTGTATCCTGGAGGAAGGTGACTGATAGGAACTACTGTACTTCTCTGATCTGAACCTAGATGGTGTTCTGTTATTGGTCTTTTGTGCTAGCCTCGGGTCATCCATAATGAACACCATGTTTGAACATCACAGTGTCTATAAGTGCACATAGCATCAGGACACCTTTGGCCGTGGATCAATGATAGAATATGTTATGTCGTCTGATCTGTGGCTGTATGTTTTGGACACTCAGTGGAGCAGGGCTGTCAACGGACCACCTGCAGCTGAGGTGGGTACATTCTTTGACAGAGTTGAGGTCAGCAAGATGGTTAAAAAGCTCTGGGGTGGCAGTACTCCAGAGGTGGGCAAGGTCCTCCTTAAGGTCATAAAAGCTTTGGGTGTGTTGCTGGGCTGTCTAGGCTGACACACTTTTACAACATCACATGGACTTCTCTGCTTTTTGTAAAGGATGTGGTCCTATTGGCTTCATCAGTTTGTGATCTGCAGCTTTCGCTGGAGCAAGTTGCAGCTGAGTGTGACGCAGCTGGGATGAGGATCAGTTCCTGGCTATGTTCTTTTGCCGGAAAAGGGTAGAGTGCCTTCTCTGGGTTGGGGAAGATGTCCTGCCCCAAGTGGAGGAGCTTAAGTATCTCGGGGTCTTGTTCACAAATGAGGGAAAAATTGATAAAGAAAACGATAGGTAGATAGGTTCGGCGTCTGCAGTGAAGCGGGCGCTGTACCGGTCTGTCATGGTGAAGAGAGAGCTGAGTCAAAAGGCAAAGCTCTCAATTTACCTGTCAATCTACGTTCCCACCCTCATCTATGGTCATGAGCTTTGGGTTGTGACCGAAATAATGAGATCACTGGTACTAGCAGCCAAAATTAGTTTTCTCTGCAGGGTGTCTGGGCTCTCCCTTAGGGATACGGTGAGATGCTTGGTCATCCAGGAGGGATTCAGAGTAGAGCTGGTGCTTTTCCATGTTGAGAGGAGCCAGCTGAGGTGGCTCAGGCATCTGGTTAGAATGCCTCTTGGACGCCTCCCTGGTGAGGTATTCCCAACACGTCCCAATGGGAGGAGGGCCAGAGGAAGACCCAGGACATGCTAGAGAGACTGTGTTTCTCAGTTGGCCTGGGAACTCCAGAGGAGCTGGCCCAAGTGGCTGGAGAGAGGGAAGTCTGGGCCTCCCTACTTAGGCTGCTACCCCATGCAACTCAACCCCAGATAAGCGGAAGAAAATGGATGAATGGATAGACATGGACTTTAGGACAGTACCCCTTGATTGGCTGGCTTTTCAAGAACAATTGGAGAATTTGTTCACATTACAGGACAAGCACAACCCTCTGCCTCCGGTGTAAGCTCTAAAGGGTGCTGAAAAAGAGAAACTGGTCCATGGTCAAACTTCTGAATAATTTAGATTATATTCCATGGAACACCGGACCAGCTTACCTTGGCTAGGAATCCTTGAAGGAGCATGGAAGTTTGTCGAACCAATCTACTTTCTACTTCAAATCTACAGTCAACATCAAGTGATCTGTGCACATGAAAAGTGCATTTGAATGCATTTCTCAAGAGATACTCTGTGGAGGATGCTCCATGAATATAGGATTGGGGGTCTGCTGTTGTGGGCCATTTTGTCCTTTTAAAAACGTTGTGCAAGTGTAGTTTGGATTGTCTTCAGTAAGTGGGACCTCTGAAACTGAATTTCCTGGTCTTTGCCATAGTCCCAGGAAAGCAGCTGGGATGAAAATAAGAACCTCCAACTCATAGGCTATGGTCTTCAGTTGGAAAACGGTAAACAGACCTCTGTGTTGGGACTGGGGTAATGGTCCAAATGGAGGGGTCCAAGTTCCTCAGGTTTTTGTTCACAAGTGAGGGAACAGTGACACGTGGGCTTGTGACTTCTGCATTACTGTATCTCTGTGAAGATGTGGTGAAGAGGAAGCTGCAGTGCAAAGGGTTCTGTTTACTGTCTGGTCTATGTTGATAGACAATCTCCAGGTAGTGACCAAAAGAATGAGATTTTGGATGCAAGTGGTTGAAAGTAGTTTAGTGAAACTGCTGTTCCTCTACATCGAGCAGAGCCAGTTGAGGTGGTTCAGGCATCTGGTGACGGTGTCTCCAGGTTCCAAGCATGTCAAGCTTAGAGGAGACCAATGGAAGACCCAGGACACATTGGAGTGACCTTAGTCTCTCAGCAGGTCTGGTAACACTTTGATATCTTCTGAGAAGAGCTGGAAGAGGTGGCTGTGGAAAGAGATGTCTGGGCTTTCCAGCTCAAGCTGCTGCCCCCAGCTCAAGCAACAGAAAATAGATGGATGGATGCAAATTTTAAAATATATATTATTTTTGCATGAAATGCTTCATTCTGTTAAATAATTTTTGCCCCAATTTACAAAAACAGCCAACGTGCAAATGTAGCAAACAAAGATTTTTATTACCAAAATAACAAAATCCTGTAAAACAAACAGGAGTTCTTTAATGTGAAAGAGAAAAGCTCTCATTGTCGTAAACTTTGGACAACAACGGTAAAGTTTGACCATATTGAAGTGGGTTTCTGTGTAAAAAAAATATTAATAATGTATTGTTGTATATAGCTTATTGAAGCTTAATTTTTGATCAATTTAATTCAATTATTGTTCAACCATTAAGACGAAAATGAATTACCATTGTTGTAAACAACTACAGTCTCAAAAACTTTACAGCAGTTTGTGCAAATTCTACGGTAATTTTTAAATCTGCGTCGGTTTCATTTTACATCATTATTTTGCCAGAAATGTCAAGAAATTCCTGCCAAATGAAATGCCTAGATGCCCAGATGTTCCACATGTTGCTACTGCTGGTTCTGTTTACACTTGTAAATAACCATAAATCTGTCCGTCCATCCATTTTTTGAAGCTGGTGTCTATATCCTGCAGTTGCTGTACTGGAAGTAGGGTATACCCTGGACAAGTCGCAGGTCCATCGCAGTTCAAGTAAGATTTATTTACGGTATATAAACTTTCCACTCAAATCCACTTGATTATAAGATAAAACTTTATTGATCCTGCAGGAAATTATTGAATATGTTACATGTGTTTTTAATATGGCCAAACTTTTCATTTAAAATCTTTTTAATAGACTTTTAATAAACTCAGATGCTATAAAACAGTGTGTGTGTGTGTGGGGGGGGGGGAGAGCTGTGAAAATTACAATATGACTTCTTCAATAAAAATATTTACATTGTATACAATTTAAACTAAACTAAATTAAAGCTTAAACATTTTATTTGTTTCATGATTTTTTTTAAATGCCACAAATAATATAAGAAAATTAAAACAGAATATTTTAATTGTAATTATAGTTTAGGTTAAGATTTTGTGCTGAATACAAAAACGTATTTTTGCTATTAGTTGATATAAAAAAAAGAAAAGTTTTAGATTAAGTATTTAGAAAGCCAAACTCCCAAAAGACAACGTAGTTCTGTTACTTACACTTTAATAAATGTGATTTATTGGAGTTCTCCCAAAAACAATTGTAAATGCAGTGTTCTGTTGAAAGGTTATGAACAAATAATATTTTACCTGTTGCAGATAGTGCTTTGATTGACATCAGTTTGGATAACTGCTAATAGCTAGTCTAAATGGGCCAAGACCAAAGTGGGTTGCTGCTGTTTTAAAACAAGTTAAATCTTAAGTCTTTCATAGTGAATGATGTTACCGCTATTTTATAAATCTTTATATGGCTATTAGTTTATACATGATTACTTACACGTTATTCTCTGGTTATTTGAAAGCACAGATGGTAGCACCAGCAGCTAGCTGTTAGCAATTCTGGCACAGCCGGTAGTCACTTCAGTAGCAATATCAAAGTATTGCTACCAGAACACCCATGTACAGTACAGTAGTCCCTCGTTTATCGCAGGGAATCCATACCCTTAAGCCCCGCGATAAGTGAAAAACTGCAAAGTAGGAATAGTAGTACAAGTAGTAGTTTATTTTAGTGTATACAAAGGTGGGCGCCAGACCGCTAGGGAGCGCTAAAGCGCTAATCCGCTTATAGTGGACCTAAACAATTTGTCAGCGTTATAGCGGATTGACTAACTTTTATAATTCATAAGCGGATTTGCGCTATTTTTATTTAAAATGCAGTACCGCTAATAACTAATTATCTATCAGTAAAAACGAAAAAACTTATTTACGGGCTCTTAAATCAACCGGACGACTGCTAACAGACCATATCCTGTCAGCGCCGGATGTGGTCCGTGACAAAAAAGCGTCCCCCTCAGTCTCTTGGCTAGAGAGAGCGCTCTCTCTATAGCAGTTAGCAGCCAGTGTGTTACTCTGCAGCCTTATTGCTTGTTTTCGAAGAGTCAGACGAAGAGTTTTTAACATGGAGGGTGAACTTATGGATGTTTCTCAGCGGCCTACGCGACGCGTCAGCGCCTCATTTGCCCTGTTCAAAATGGCGGCGACCACAGAAGCAAAGGACTTTACAACAAAACACGGTAAAAACAATTATTTCTTTGCTGAGAAAAAATATATTTCTTAGCTGACTTTATAGCACAAGGTTTTTCTGAGCTTAACCGTTTCACGAAATGGTCAAATCTGCTGGATTTAAAAAAGTAGTTCGCCATTTGCCCTGTTCAAAATGGCGGCGACCACAGAAGCAAAGGACTTTACAACAAAACACGGTAAAAACAATTATTTCTTTGCTGAGAAAAAATATATTTCTTAGCTGACTTTATAGCACAAGGTTTTTCTGAGCTTGACCGTTTCACGAAATGGTCAAATCTGCTGGATTAAAAAAAGTAGTTCGCCATTTGCACGTTAGCGTGTTAGCATTAGCTTCCGCTAGCATTGCTAATACATAAGCGCTTTTGAAATTGCGGACCTAAATAAATTAATAAGCGCTTTAGAAATAGCTGAACTAATTTTTGGATTAGTGCTTAGAGTGTATATATAAAGGTGTTTTAAACTCTTCCCACACTCTTGCAATATTATAAACAATGTTTCTAAATTCTAAATGCTATAAAAGAGCACATGTCATGATCTCAGCTCTCTGCCACCTGCTGCTTTTGGCCATACCCACTTCTTTGCTGCAGAGCAGAGATCAGCTGATCAGCTGCAGGAGGAAGCTTTTTCTGCAGCTGTGGGCTGCACATGTGATAAATAATTTAAAATAATTTATTTTAAAGAAAAATTCCATGACGATCGTGCGCCTCATCCATCAATCAGCCAATTGAGTGTGATGTCCAATTTTATTTTGAAACAACGTGATAGCGCGAGTCCGCGAAAAATGAACCACTAAGTAGCGAGGGACTACTGTAATGCAAATTTGGGAACTTTTACACATTCAATTTTGAATTATATCATTATTCTGCCAGACATATTATGATATTCCTTCTGTAAGTGTCTCCAGACTACGTCAGAAGTGCTAACGACTAGCTGCTAATGCAGCTATTTGAGCTACAAATATTTCGAAAATTTTGGGTAAATAACTGTATGATGCAAAACTGACAGTAATGCAAAGGTTTATAAAATAATATTCACACTACAGTAACTTGAGGGTGGCTGTGGCTGAGTGGTTAGAACAGTTGTCCTCCAATAAAAGAGTTGGGGGTTCGATTTCACCAGCAGTCACATGCTGAAGTGTCCCTGGGCAAGAGACTGAACCCCTCATTGCTTCCAATGTGTGTCCCATCAGTGTATGAATGTGATAAAGCTCTGATTATTCTTTGTACAGTTCTAGTAGAGTGCTGTATGAATGGGTAAATGAGGGCACAGATTGTAGTATAAAGAGCTTTGAGCGTCTTGATAAGATAGAAAGGTGATATATAAGAACAATCCATTCACCATTTACTAACTGCTATAAAATGTTTGAGATTTTGCTATACGACAGCAGGGATCCATTTTTGTACGTGTTTGCTCAGACTAGGCGTTAGCTCGTTAGTCTGGTCACAATCAAACTCTTTTTGTCCAGTCTCAGTTCATTTACAGAGCTATCTACTACAAGTACCGTATTTTTCGGAGTATAGGTCGCACCTTTTTATCATTTTTTCATGGCCTGCGACCTATACTGTACTCAGGTGCAACCTTTATATGGCTTTTTATCACTTTCGGCGAAACTAATTTTTAAATCCAGCTCATCTCACAATTACGTTCATTTATTAAAGGGGACCAAATGTAGGATATATAATTTTTTGTGGTTTATCTGTGTGCTATCCAGACCATTTTCAGTCAATTTTATACACAAAATAATGCTTAGATAAAAAAATATCCCCTTTCTAATTCTGCCAAATTTCACTTCCGTTCTAAACGACCGGTTTATGAATAATGAGGTCTGAAAGCCACGCCCTACAAAGACCTATTTACATTAACTACGCCCTCTGTAACAGCCAGTATCTCTAATATGTTGTTATTTTAAAATTAGCTCTTTTTTATTACTCATTTGACTTACTGTTAGTGCTAGTAGCTTAAGATAACTTACCAAAAGCCCTCTGCGCGCGCCGCCATTTGCAGCTCCTTTTTTTAGCATTAGCCTCGAATAGCTTTTCCTCCTCCGAGCCGGGCGGTGTTAGCTCCGCTCGTTGAATGCGGCGCTTTTGGGAGCGTGCTTCAGTCCACACACAAAGTTCACAGAATGTCTCGCTCCAGTTAATTTATCCGCATGAGGCAACCTTTGACCGGACCCCCGGACCTCAAAAGTCAGTAGCTCCCAACAACTCCCGCACGCAAATGGTGTCTTCGCCGGCGGTCTGCAAAACAAAAGGCTTAAAAAAAAAAGGGTTGCCGCGACCGGGAGGCGAACCCGTGTCCTTCGGATTACGAGTCCGGTTCACTACCTCTGAGCCAACCGGGTAGTTATGTAAAAAGCAGTCTTTCATCGTATAAGAAATAATCACAACCACCTACATTTAGAACGCTGAAGTTTTGATAAGATTTTGATGAAGTGAAAGGTATTCTTAAAATAAATAAGTTGCTAATCTGAAAATATATCGATCAGTGGTGCTTGATGGTACAGACTGTCGCCCCGCGAGAGAGAGTGTGTGTGTGCACAGTTTTCTGCCGGCTGCGCGTTGGGAGCGATATTACACTAAAAATTGAACTAAAACGTAAAAATAACAATTATAAAGTATTATTATGTCGATGTATATATCTAGTCTCACCCCGATTTCTCCGAAACAAAAGGCTTTAAAAAAAAGGGGGAAAAAAAAAGATGCCGTTGACGGGACGCAATCTCCGCTCTCCTGCATGGCAGTCAAGTGTCGTAACCGCTCAACCAAACTGACAGTTGTGCAACAGTAGTCCTTCATCATATAAGAAACAAGTCCAAACCGCTAGAGTGTGTGTGCACAGTTTCAACGAGACAGAGTTCATTCAAACAAGGTAATAAAACATTCTGGTTTTACTCGAGATGTGCTGCATGGCTGGAGCAGGGCAAACCCCTAGCCCCCCATGGGCTAAATAAATGAATAAATGACCGCCAGGTCAGCTCCTAAACCGCTAGGCAACCGTGACATCTTTTATACTCAAGTGGGTGGAGCATCACCAGGGGTTGCTAGGTGAGGGGCTGGACTCAGGTTTGAGGTGATTGGCTACGGTTTGTGACGTCACAAACCGCAGGAAGTGTGAAACGGAGCGTTTTTAATCACAGACAAATAAATCTACTTAGAGTAAATAAACCACTGGGTGCATTTTTTTGGCACAAGGACTGTTTTTTTATGAAGTAAATACCCAAAGTTTAGTAAAAAAACATTAAAAAGTGAATTTTGCATGTGTGGTCCCCTTTAAGGAAAAGTTCAGCTCAGACACATATTTGCTATAATTTTTATCAAACAAATAATTGTTTTTAAGTGTTAATCTTCTTAAAAGCCTTGCTGTGCGCTCCTGTGGCAGACATTTGCAGCAGAGCTAAACGTAGGTGCGACCTATCTAGGGATTTTTCCAATCTATTGGTAATAATTGGACAATGCGACCTATACTCCGGTGTGACCTATACTCCGAAAAATACGGTAATATGTTAGTCGTTCATACCCTTTGAACAGAAACCCCATTTCTAAAGATCTGGTTCGATAAAACCAGCATCACCATAGTTCTCACTCTGCCTCCATATCCACATAAAGCAAGCTAATTATTTTTTGACAGTTGTTTATTTTAAACTCTTAAACTCTCTCAGTCATTCCTGACTCGAAGCTGACAATGTCACCAGACGACTGTGTGCTGTGGTCTTCTACCATTGCTTCACCGCAGCCAGCGCCACCCTCATGAAGCTGATCACGTCGGTGTTTCAGAGGTCACCTCCACGGCTTCACCGGGCCTCCCTCACTGTCTATAACATTTCCACCTGCTGATACTTTGTGAACTATAAAAGCTTAAGTGTAAGAGACTCGCAACAGTAATATACGGTATATTATCTCTTTTCAGTATAGGTTTGGCTAATCCTCGGTATGAACTGATTGGACTGTGGTGTTTTTATAATGTGCTTTTTATTTTTTTCTTCAGATGTGCTGCAGTGAGTTGTTCGCTTTGCTTTATTTTAGGGTGTTTTGAGATCAGATGAAAGAAGTCAACTTGCGTCTGTTAAAAGATGAGCCCAACATTAATTTTTGATGTGATATTCTTATTCTCAGCCAAAGCCCAGTATCTGACACGAAGAGGGTTTAAATTCACATTTAAACAAGTTCTGCTCTGATTTTGTAAAGCTGCAGAAAAATATTCAAAACTATGGTTATGATTCACATATTAGTTCATTTTGTTTCATTTTAATGTGCATCTTGCAGTTTCCTTCCTTTGCAAAGTGGTTGTTAGAGAATAATTCTAAAAGGGATAGTTTAGGTGTACTGATGTGGGGTTCTAAAGAGTTTGTATCAGTGATGAGTATCTTACCTGCAGTGGAAATCTCCAAGCATTTTTGGCACAACTGGTAGAGCTGCTGCCTCTCAGCGAGAAGGTTGCCGGTTCAAATCCCGGTCCGGGGCCTTTCTGGGTGGAGTTTGCATGTTCTCCCCGTGCATGCGTGGGTTTCCTCCGGGTACTCCGGTTTCCTCCCACAGACCAAAAAACATGCTTGTTAGGCTGATTGGTGACTCTAAATTGACCCTAGGTGTGAGTGTGAGAGTGGATGGTTGTTTGGTGTGAGTGAGACAGGTCCCTCTTGTAAATGAGTCCCCGTGACTCAACGAGGCTAGCCTGTATAAATAAAGGTTGAATGAAAATTTTTGGTTTGAATTTTCAGAGTTAAGTTTCCTATGGCAGGGGTTCTCAATGATTTGGGTTCAGGGGTGCCTTACAGGGGAGAAAAAGTTTCAGGGACCCCCTCACAACCCTCATGATTATTCAAGAATTTTCTTCAATTTGTCTCTTTACTTCAGTGGAAATATTTGTTTAAAACATAAATGTCTGTTCTTTAATAGTGTCAATACAATTATACCTTTAAACATGGGTTATTTTTCATTCAAGACACAATTAATTAACTAAAACAAAACAAAAAAATCAACTTCCAAAAATGACAGTTTTGAGAAAATTAACTGCATCAAAAATCACTTTAAAACTTCACCTATTCATATAGAATTCACATAGAATAATAAATGTATTGCACTTCTTCAAAATATTATGGAAAACTGTTCACATAAAACTGATCAGAATCATAACTGCAGGAATCATACAGAGTAACAGGGATTAAATTGTAAACCGGTCAATGCTAGAATGCAAATACTGTAGTGGGCATGGGGTGTCTGTGGGTCCTCCCTCATAAAATTTTGAATAAATAAGATGTGATTTCTTGCATTTTGGTGTATTTTAACAGGTTGTTAAACATCTATGTACCTGTACTTGTTATTAAAAAAAAAAAGATAAAAAAAAAAAAAAATTGGTGCACCCCCCAAGCACCAGCTCATGGACACCTGGGGGCCCCGAATTTGAGAACCACTGTCCTATAGGAGACAAGCTAATGGCTAGAGCAAAGCCTCAACTAAAGTGAATCACTGCCACCTTCAAACTACTTTAATCTGATAGAGATTTCATAGCAGTTCATGTCAAAGTTGTTTTATAAACTTTCAAACTGTCATTAATTTCACAGTAGATTATTTTCTAAGAAAGTCTTTTATCAGTTACACTGAGGACTGCGTCAGTAGTGTTTGTTATCAATAATTATTTTACAGAACGTGTTTAGTGTTGCAAGTCAGTAATGCAAAAGTTTTTTGGGAAATCAATAAATCAATATTTTTTTTTCCATAAATCATTAGTGTTGTAGGATCATTATTGACAGTTTTTTAGTGTAAATAAACATAAACTTTTATGTAAATAATGGTCAAATGCAAATATGAATACTTTAAAATTAGCTTTTGAAAGAACTGTTGCAAAAACTTTCAGTTTTTTTACCGTTTTAAAAAGGCAGAAAATCCACTTTCATCTTGGCCTTGTTGGACTTGTCTTCCCTGAATTATCCAAACTAATACCCCTTTTAGTGGTTTCTACTGCAGGTAAGATATTGACTGCTGACAACAACTCCACAAAACACCACTTCACCCAAAAAAAAAAGAAGAAAAAAAAGCTTTTTTAAAGCTCTTTTTAAATGTAACTCATATTTTCATTCTGGTTCTGATTCAATCACTTGATTAATCTTATTCCTTAAACCTTTTCCAGATGTTTGAGCAGATACAGTGCAGTTTGATTTAACTGATAATAACAAAACTAAACAAAATGAGACCAATTAGTGAGCGTGCAAGCTCAGTTGTCCCACAGGTTTGAATATTTTATTGTTGCTTTATTAAAAATTAGCTCCTAACAGGCATTTTTTGTATATAAACGCAATACTCAGCATCTGCACGGTGTTGCTGAAGACCATCACATCTGATTAAAGGACTGAATGATACAACATGTTGATGGGTTCTTGGTGTTCTCCCTTAAAGACTGAAGTAGGATTTTGAAAATGTGCCAAGACTTTTATTTTAACACGTTATATCTATTGTTATTATCATTGAAGCAGAAAAGCACATATCTACAGCTAGAGTGGATTTGCCACAAAGCTTGGTGAGACTTTACTTTAAAAAAACGACAAAACAACAAAGATTTGTATCAGAACAGTGTGATGCATTAAGGTCTGCTAGAATCTCAAATGTCACCCAGGTCTAATTGTTCTAAATGTTTATTCTGTGGTTGTGTTGTTGCACAGGAGCCATAAATACACAATTACACCCTGCAAAAATGAAATAACCTTCAGCATCTGAGAATGTAGAGCTCTAACTTAAAAATAATTGTGACTTTTCTTCTATTTTTGCATCGATATGGTGTGTTTCTTAGCAGAAAAAAGGCAAAAATGATAAAGGAAGAGATTTTAAAGTAACCATATCTTGTGTATCTGTGGCTTCTGGCTCGTAAGAAAATGTTCTGTGTTGACAATGTGAGAAATTAACCATGTTGTATAGATTTTTGGTAAAGCAGACTTTACAGTGAAATACATTCGGTTCATTATAACCTGAGTCAAATTGTGTATTGCACACTGAAATCAACTGTAAGCAAGTATGCATGTTACTATAGACAATAAATGGTGAACAAAATGTCATGGCTTTGCTTTCTTTTCCATTTTATGTTCTAATTATGTTTTCTCTGTTGCGTTTCTTGTGTTTCGAGCCCATGTGCAGGCAGGACTCAACGAATCTGGGATTAAAAGTGGAATATATATTTAACAAAGATAAACAAACTTACACGGTCTCAGGGATGACACGGAGGAAGACAGAACCATAAAGTCATGCAAGACGATGAGGAACACAGACTTGTATACAGACGCAAAACGAACAGACAATTCAATTTTCAATTCAGTTTATGTAGTGCCAAGTCCCAACAGAAGTCGTCTCAGGGCACTGAACAGAAACAATAATATAAATATATAAATGAGTTAACACTATCTGAGGAGCAGTCTGCTTTGAATTTAAAGTCCTCCCGTGCACGCTCTCGCAGCTGCCATTTGGCAGCCAATCAATTTTTGGCACATCACCGGCCCACGTTTCCAGGTGGTCAGTGGTGACTCAAAACAAACACGACGCATCAGCGTGTCGCATAATACCTGTACATGCAACTTATAAGGCGAAGCGACTTATTCATGTTTTTTCCCCACTTTATTCAACACTTTTGGACTAATGCAACTTATAAGGCGGTGTGACGTGTACGGCAGTAAGTACGGTAGTATCAAATGAAAACTATTCAATTTTAACAACTCATTTAAGGAAATTAGATTAATTTGTCCTCTAGTAGTGTACCGGTAAGCCTATGGCAGCATAACAAGCCAAACCTAATTACAGGATTTATCAAAAAGGAACGTCATAAGCCCAGTCTTAAAACTGGACAATGTTAAAACATTGTTAAAACAATGACAAACACCTGGGGAAGGACAACAGGTGATGGAGGCAGGAGCTGATTGCAGGAGGGAGAAACAGTGAGGAGAGCAGGGCAGACCACAAGATGGAGACACACTCTAGAAAACAAACTCCTCACTTTCTCACCATCACAACTCAGCAGATTGCACCAGTATATACAAATATTGAGAACATATTTGAAAACTTGATTTTCACCACCTTGATTAAAGGTGCTATATGTAACTTTTCTAAAAAATATATTTTTAACATATTTCTTCACTCTGTCACTATCTCCTGAGAGACTGATGTTAGACAAAGTAATCTCTGAAAAAAACTATAGTCCTCTGGCTTCTCCAGGTGGTACTAAAAGCATTTCTAAAAACCCACAGTGACCCGCCGTTAACCAGCCAATAAAAACAGAGTTTTGTTCATGAACGAGCTTGTCACGCCCATCTCCTGCCTGTCCCAGCCCGCGCGCATCCGCGCACGTTCTCGTTCAAAGGATTGCAAAGCGATGCAGGACTGTTTTGTATGTGACACAAATGTATTAAATTCCCCTTCTTCATCCCTGATCTGGACTTTTCTTTTGTTTTTTTGCCAAAAGTCAAGTGATCGCTTCCTCCTCCGCTGACTCCATGACTGAAATGATGAGGAAATGAATGAATTTGTCACGAGCGAATTAAACTCGGGTTCAACGTGGCTGCGCGAGGCTCTGCAGATTTCCTGGTGTTCTGGTGTGCTGGACCAGCGCTCCATGTTTTTATTTTATTTTTTAGAACGTTTTATTAACATATAAACACAGAACATCGCAGCGGCTGCAGCCAGAGCCAGCTGCAGCTTGTGCCTTTTTTTCCCCACCCGACCTGTCAATCAATTCAGTACGCGCGTAGAGCGGCGTTCGGCCCAACGCAGAGCTATACTGCGGCCTTTAGCAACATTCCTGCTTGACAAGTAAGTGTCTTTGCTTGAATCATTTATTATTAAAACTGAACAATAAAGATAACGAAGGTTACAGTATCACATGCGCGCTCACGAGACAGGACATGCTATGGAGGCTGAGTTGCAGTTCAGCCGAGAGCAAGGGGGAGGGACCAGAAAGTTCCAGCGTTTTCCAGAAACTACATATAGCACCTTTAATGTCTAACGGTCCATTTACTCAGCATTTTCAGTCATTGCTGTGACGTAAATCGCGCAATCGTAGCTCTGTGCTCTCAGAAACTACATACAGCACCTTTAATGTCTAACGGTCCATTTACTCAGCATTTTCAGTCATTGCTGTGACGTAAATCGCGCAATCGTAGCTCTGTGCTCTCAGCACTGAAGCACCACTGTCAACATTGGCTGCTCCAGTACCCTGCTGGTTTAGCGCGTTGGCGAAGCGGAGGTGAAAGCGACGGGAGCCATTTCCCATTTTGGGACACAGATGGTGACATAGCAGAACAAGATGGAGAGTAAGAGGGTCAGTGTAAAAAAATAAAAAAACACATGAAATGGTCAACAGACATTGTTGGCTTCATTATGAGCAAATGAAACGAGTCAGAAAAAATAATGCATTTCCTGTTTTGGTCTAATTGTTAGGTTTCAAAAGTGAACTAAAAAAATGAAGTGTGTTTGTGGTTTACCACAATGACTCATACATGCTGTTCAGACGCATGACTGCTCCACGTGTGTGCTCACATGTGCAATGTGAAAAACACAGATATTTTATTTCCCCTCAGGACGGAGGATGAGGAGCATCAAATGTAGAACCACTAGACTGAGGAACAGCTTCTACCCTGAGGCTGTTAGACTCATGAATAAATAAATAATAAGAATAAACACTGCAAAATATCACATCATGCTGATGCTGATCTGTTTTCTTGTTGCTGTGTTCATCTGTGACCATCTGCTCATACAGACTCATGTTCGTGCTGCTGTTTATAATGATGTTTTTCCACTACATTAGGGCTTAGTGTATTACTAGTTGATGTTTCTCTTAGTTAATTCTAGATGTTATTACTGTTTTTCTCTTGCATTTGTTGTTGGATGTAACTGGGACCCCGTGTACATAATCTCGTTTTCATCACATGTACCACATGCGGTGCAAATGACAATAAAGACTCTCTGACTCTCTGAATTATTAGAGTAGGGCAGCACAGTAGTGCAGTTGGTAGACCCGTTGCCTCTCAACAAGAAGATCGTCGGTTCAAATCCCAGGCCTTTCTGAGTGGAGTTAGCATGTTCTCTCCGTGCATGCGTGAGTTTGGTAACTTTAAATTGTTCCTAGATGTGAGAGAGTGAATGGTTGTTTGTCTCGTTCGTCTCTATGTGTCCCTGTGATGGACTGGACACCTGTCCAGGGTGTCCCTTGCCTCTTGTTCAGTGATGGGTGGAAATGGGCACTAGTTACCCTCGTGACCCGAAAAAGAAGAAGTGGGTAAAGATAATGGATGGATGAACTTGCACCAAGAGTAAAATCTTCAGCATCATCCCCTTTCCACAGAGCAGATTTGCTTTAAACTTCCTGAATAAAATGCATCCAGTCAGCCACAGTTAGTTATTATTCAATTCAAAAATACTTTATTAATCCCAAAGGGAAATTAGTTGTTGATGTAGCTCATCCTGATTTCATTAGAGTTGGTATAGATGCTGAAGGCTTTGGACAGGAAGAATCTCTTGCAGCAGTCCGTCCCGGATCCAAAAAAACCGGCTGCAGATGCCAATCCATTTGCCCAGACCCAGCAGACCTCTCGGCCCTCTTGGGCAACAGAACTGCCTGAATGTTGAGTAGAACTCCTCCCAGAGCGATGGCGATGTCTCCCAGCAGCCTGCTGAGCCCCTCGTCACCGCAAACTTAAGGTGTCGAGGGATGATCTCGGTCCTCCCGCTGTCACAAGCTACTGTTTCCTGCTACCTCCAAGATCTCGGTGGTAAGGCACTTGAGCACCGCCTCCAGGTACACGAAGATGCATCCACGGCACCTCCTTTTCAACTCATTTGGGATTTGGGGCTGTAGTTGAGATATTATTTGAGCTTTTAAGATGTTAATCAGCAGTTCCCATTTGTAGAAAACCACCTTGTTGTTATGGTTACACATCATAACAAATGTACAAAAGTAAAAAAAAGTTTCGGTAAAAATATTTACAGCGACACAGCATCTGATACCAGAGGAAACAATCATCTGGAAAAAGCAATGTACCTCCGGAAAGAAACAGTAATTAAAGGTTTCAAAAGCAACATCTCAGAATGAATACTGTATAAGAGAGCTACTCCAACATGCAGCCACCTTGAGCGGCGCAATTCTAGAATTTTTTATGATATATCATTTTTATACAGTATTGTTATTACCAGTATTAAATATAGTTTCTATTTAGCTTAAATCTTCTTTTATTTGTTCATGTAGGAAATAATATTGCTTGTGAGTTTTAGTACAAGAAAGTTACCCTTTTTTTCTTCCTCCATTTGCGGTGCCACCTGGATGGACGACACCCTTAGTGTTTGCCTGTACTGTCTATGCCACAGGTCGGCTCTGGTAAGGATATATGCATTATGTACACTGTAGAAGCAGAACATGGACTCCTTGATACTATGCTAGCATTAATACATGCACATGAACCTTTAGTTTATTTTATAGTTATACTTTTTATACTTTTTTTATACTAGTATGCAAAAACTCAGGACAGTATTATGTTCATTAAATGTTTAGTGTTTTAGTTTTAGTTTTAGAGTTGGTGTAAATTTTCATACTCTTATACCACTATGCAAAAACTCAGGATAGTGTTACAGTTTTACTATTTTATGCTTATGTCTATTATTATATGTTTCAGTGTTTCAATGTTTAGATGTTTACTGTTGCACCGAGGGACTGAGAGAAACGCAATTTCGGTCCTGTGTATGTCCTGTACATATTGCAGTTCTGACAATAAAGTTGTCTTTGACTTTTGACTTTGACATGTTAAAATCTTAGCAAGATCCTCCTTGAATCATCAGGCCAGTGTTCAAATTCTGGAGTTTTCTCTGTGTCATTTTTCACGCTTTTCCTGATTTCCAGAGTCTATGGGAATCCAGTAATTATATTTAAAGGTAGGGTCTGCGATATTTGAACACTCTGGGACTTAGAAATATTTTCAGCGCAGAAAAGCATTCTGCTCCCTCCCCTCAGAGCCATATATGGCTCAGTCCGTGCTTCTGGTGAACTTGGGATCTGCTCCGCCCCCTGCTGCTGTCTGCTCAGAGCCGCTGCGATATTCTGTGTTTATGGTAATAAAACCTTCTAATAAAATAAAATAAAACCATGGAGCGCTAGTCCTACAACACAAAATCCAGCAGAAATCATCAGAGGTTCACGAAGCAACGTTGGACATGTTTTAATTCGCTCGTGAGTCGTGACAAATCCATTTCCTCATTCCTGTCAGTGCAGGATGAAGCGATCACTTGACTTTTGGCAAAAAAACTAAATAAAAGTCCAGCTCTGGGATAAAGAAGGGATATTTAATACATTTTGTGTCACATAAAAAACAGTCCTGCATCGCTTTGCAATCCTTTGAATGAGAACGAGCTGCGGCTGGGACAGGTGGGGGCGTGGGTTGGGGCGTGACAAACAACTCTGTTTTTATTGGCTGTCAGTGTCCTGGTCACTCTTGTGTTTTCAGTGTTTTTATAAATGCTGATAGAGAAGCAAGGGGACTATAGTTTTTTTCAGAGATTACTTTGTCTAACATCAGTTTGTCAGTAGATAGTGACTGAGTGAAGAAATATGTTAAAAATATATTGTTTGAAAAGTTAGACTACATTACAATGTTACATACCCCACCTTTAAGCTCTTTTTTAATTTAAAATGGTGGTATATCCTCCATAAAATATTGTAGAAATATAAACGTTCACATGTGTGACTACCAGAGTCCTCTGTTGCTCACAGTTTTTAGGATTTTACTTAAAGTTTACACACAGAGGTCATTTGTTTGAGGCTTACTTTTAAGTCTGTGTTTGTGTCTTCCTCTCAATAACTTGCAACTTTAAGATTTTTTTTTAAACTTGATGATAGAGTTCATACAGTAAAATGTCTTAGCTTAGGTTATTACAAAATTGTGTTGACATTTAAGGCTGTTACTACTTTAGGATCCATCAAAATTCATTTTTAACTACAAAGTATATACTGTATCCTATTATTATTATTATTATTATGCTTGATCAAAAATAGAGTGGGAGTGGTGGCTCAGAAGTTAAAGGTGAGCCCTCTGGAGGGTGCTGGTTTCAATCCCCAGACCAGCACAAAATAATTTGGGTGGGGAAAAAAGAAACACCCAAATTTGCCTCTTCCCTCATTCACCCCATGGTGCATATGCTCTCTGGGCATCCCTCTGCTTCACATGTGTGCTCACAGACGTGGTAGGAAAAAGACAAAGAATAAATTTCCCCAATGGGGATTAACAAAGTATACTTAAAAAATACATGACAGTTTCTTTATATACCGTATTTCCCACCCTATAAGTCGCACCAGTCCAATTATGTCCAATGAAGTGGAAAAATCCACGTATAAGTCGCACCGGCCTATAAGTCGCAGGGCTTGGAAATGTAGGCAAAAAGGTGTGACTTATAGGACGGAAAATACAGTATGTGCATTAAGTTGATTAGGAAAAAGCTCATTTGAACCAGCATCTGAAACTCTTTGAACATGCCACGCTGATAACGTGCAAACCGTCTCCAGTTTACACCAAGTCTGCTCATGACTCATCTCCTGGCCACAGAGAGGAAGTCATGCTCACAAGTTTTCATTAAGTGTTCATTAAAATTCTGAGCCAGGAAGAAGACGTGCAGTCGAGTGCGTTAGTGTGAGTCAGATGCAGCAGATGCAGGAACATCA
>JBBPBX010006504.1:4528-25051 GCA_038048925.1 Garcialebias charrua | reverse complement strand
AGGCAGTGGAACATGACCAGATTGTAGAGACTTATTTATTATTTGTGTGATTAATGGGCTTATTGCAGAGTGATTGGATTTTATGAGAGACGAGGGGAAGGGATCCAGGGCGCAGGATGAAGGCTTCATTTTCTTGCTGATAGACTCCACCTCACTCTGAACAACTTCATCAAAGCTGCTCAGGGACCCAGAATGCAGACGGGTAGATGGCAAACGAAGATCAGGGAGGTTGTGGAGCTGAGATCTGATAGTGTCAACTTTGTTTTTAAAGAATGAAAGGAACAGGTTGCATTTTTGAACAGAGTTCATGGTACCATGGGGACATCCTTACTCATGAGTTTGTTTAATGGGATTAAGCAGATGATATATTGTGGAGAAGAGCTGTTTAGAGTTTCCAGGGCAGCTGTTGATGATGTTGGAATAATATTTTGAGCGTGCTTCTTTAAGATAATAGGGGTAGGCTTTCTGGTGATCTTTGTATGCCTGCTTATGTACAGAGAGACCAGATGATTTTACATGTCTCTCAATAACACAGCCAGTTGCCTTCATCCTGCGAAGCTCATCAGTGTACCAGGGGGCTGAACGGGAGAAAGACGCCAGTCTTGTTTTCAAGGGAACATGTAGGTCCAGAAGCTCTTCGAGAGATTGGTTGTAGTAATCCACAGAGTCATTTGCAGATAAATCATTGACAGCGGTCAGGGAGTGAAGATCAGCGTTCCCAGGCCAACTGAGACACCTAGTCTCTCCAGTGTGTCTTCCCTGTGTTCTCCGCCCCGTCGGACATGGGGACATCCTTACCAGATGTCCGAACTACCTCAACAGGCTCCTCTTGTTCTACTCCAAGTCTCTCCCAGATAACTGAAATTCTCACCCTGTCTCTAAGGGAGAGTCCAGCTACCCTGTGGAGGAAACTTATTTCAACCACCTGAATCCGCAATCTCATGCTTTCGTTTACCACCCAGAGCTTGTGACCATAGGTGAGGGTAGGAATGTAGACTGACCGGTAAACTGAGAGCTTTGCCATAGAGCTCAGCTCCCCCTTCACCACAACAGACTGGTACAGAGTCTGCAATACTGTAGACACTGCACAATCCATCAGCCAATCTCACGCTCCATTCTTCCCTTACTAGTGAACAAAACTCCAAGATACTTGAACTCCTCCACTTGAGGCATAACCTCACCCTCAATCTGAAGAGAGCAATCCACCCTTTTCCGGTTGAGGACTATGGCCTCAAATTTGGAGGTGCTGATTCTCATCCCAGCCACTTCACACTCGGCTGCGAACTGCTCCAGTGAGAGCTGGAGATCACGGCACGATAACACCAACATGACCTCATCATCTGCAAAGTGCAGAAATGGAATCCTGAGGCCACCGAACCGGAAACCCTCCACCTCCTGGTTGCACTGAGAAATTGTGTCCGTAAAAGTTATTAATAGAATTGGTGACAATGGGAAACCCTAGCGGAGTCCAACTCCCATCCTGAAGGGGTCCGACTTACTACTGGCAATGTGAACAAAACTCTTGCACTGATTGTATAGGAACCGAACAGCCCGTAACAACGGGCCCCTGATCCCATATTCACGGAGCACTCCCCTCTAGCCGTTTTCGCACTGCACGGCCCTCCCTGGCTCTCCCCGGCTCCACCCTGCTTCTAACCCGGGTTCGGCATGTTCGCATTTTCCTTTTCCGCCCGGGGTCCGCCCTCGTTTTGGAACCATCTCCACCGTGGTTCTTATCGGGCCAGCCCCACGGACCCAGTTTGACGTCATGTACTGCTCACATTTGATTCGTTGTTTGCAGCAGGGGCGGGACTCATTCAAACAACAACCTCAGCGCGAGCTGATTTCATTAATATTTAACTACAGAAACCCCTAAAATAATTGTTAGCTGAATTAGTGTTTCTGAGTTAAATTTTTGTTAATGACTGATTACAATTCAGCTTATGTTAGGACGTAAATAACACGAAGCGCGCACCCATAGCCTACAGAGCATTTCCGCCTTTCAGCGCCCTACTTCCGCTCTCGGCAGAGCAGGTCGCATCTCTTTTTGCTCCTACACCTCCCTGGTTCCCCCCCCCCCTGCTTCTGCATTTGTCTCGTCTGTAACTCTTCAGCGCTCGCTCGAACCAATTTGGAATGGATTTATGTGCGTGGACTGTTTTCTGGGCTATTTCCTCTATCGATACTATCGATAAAAAAATTCTGCGAAGCGCACCGGCCAGGGAGAGCCGGGGAGCCCCATCGACACGCGTGCGGTGAGCTACATTATGGACTCGAGGAGCAGGCTAATGTAACTGACCGCTCTTTCTGTCGGGGACGTGGAATCTCTGTGGATTATTGGGATACTGGTGGCTGTTTCTGCCACTGAAGGCTGAGGAGGACCGCCGCGATCGGCGTGCTGGCGAGACTTCCGCTCAGCGAAAATGCTTTGATCCAGGCTATGATGACCTTCCCAGCTGTTGTGCGGGCTGAACCGCACGGTGGGAGAAGCGGTGGCTGCCGCGGACCTGCGGTGTGTGGAACTCGTTTACAGCCGTCCGGATTCAAACAGGGCACATACGGAAGGATCTTGTAGCTCGGAACCTCTCTCGATTCGGCGATTTGGACCCAGAAACAGCACCTGGACTTAAGACTGCAGTCAAAGTACACTGTGGCCTGACTGAAAAAATAAAGCAACTAATCTAATCTGGTCTCTGTGCAGCCTTGAACTGAAGGCTGTCTACAAATCTTCTCCTGGAGCTGGGAAGCTGAAGGGAACTCGCTGCCCTCCCCCACCCCTCCCCCCAGAGGTCTCTGTGTGTGCGTTCTCAGATGGAGCCGGGCTGAGACCTGCGAACTGTGCTTATCTGGAACTGATTACTCACAGACTTTACCTCCCGCCTGCCGTCATAATGCATCTTGTCCTGTCTAATATGTGCTAAAAGCTGGTAGAGTTTTTTTGGACTTTATCATGGAGTGTCTCCTGACAAATTGTGATAGATTCTTTTTTTGAATACCACGTTCTTACCCGTTTGTGTCTATTCCTTTTTCCATATCTGATTGTTGCGGCGCGGTTTCAGACTGCTGCGGCTTCGTGCACTCGCCCCTATCTAAGACGGATGTGCGTAATCAATTACGTTGTTTTGTGCCCCGGTGCAATGACAATGTCAATAAAGATATATTCTATTCTATTCTAAAGTTCTATAAAATATAACTAATATTCTCTAACTCTTGCGCGTAGCCAGGGTTTTAAAATATAACTGATAATCTCTAAATCCTGCGCGTGCCAGAATTTTACAAGGGGCGAACCGTTCATAGGAAAGGTTGACTCCAAAAAACTAATAAGCCGCCGTGGCGCAAAGGGATAAGCTCTCGGCTTTAAGCTTACATTTTATCTTAAGTTATTTTACGTTTGTCTTTTATTGGAGAAAATAAAAAGAAGTAGTTTGTGTTAACATAACAAACGTAAAATAACTTGACCCAGCTGAGATTCGAACTCGTAGCCTACGGGTCAAGATAAAATATGAGCTTAAAGCCGAGAGCTTATTCCATTCAGACACGGCGGCTTATTATTTCTTTTGGAGTCCACCTTTCTTATGAAGGATTCGCCCCTTGTAAAATTCTGGCGCGCGCAGGATTTAGAGATTATCAGTTATATTTTAAAACCCTGGCTACGCGCAAGAGTTAGAGAATATTAGTTATATATTATAGAACTTCAGCTCGCGCTGAAAGGCGGAAATGCTCTGTAGGCTATGGGTGCGCGCTTCGTGTTATTTACGTCCTAACATAAGCTGAATTGTAATCAGTCATTAACAAAAATTTAGCTCAGAAACACTAATATATATATTCAGCTAACAAACATTTTTTAGCGGCGTGTCCGCTCTTAAAACACTGTAAGCGCGCACACAAGAACACTCCACCCACGTCAAGTGAACACTCCACCCACGTCAAGTGAACACCCCACCCACTTCAAGGCTTGCTCTCCACATAATGCGTAATGAACGGCGGCGGGCCAGGGCTGGCTCTGGGCCAACCAGAGACGAGCCGGACTGGGGAAGGCCATGCAATGCGAAAACGGCTACAGTGTACCCCAAGGAACACAGTCGAATGCCTTCTCCAAGTCCACAAAACAAAACACATGTACACTGGATGTGCAAACTCCCATGACCTCTCGATGAACCAAGTAAATGGTAAATGGACTGTACTTATATAGCACATTTCTATCTTATCAAGACACTCAAAATGCTTTACACTAGAATATAGAATAGAATAGAATATGTGCCCTCATTTACCCATTCATACAGCACTCTACTAGATCTCTACAAAGCTAATTGAACAAATCATTCAAAATAGACTAATCAGTGCTTTTATCACATTCATACACTGACGGGACACATATCAGAGGCAATGAGGGGTTCAGTGTCTTGACCAGGGACACTTCAGCACGTGATTGTTGGTGGATTTGAACCCCCAACTCTTGCATTGGAGGACGAATGCTCTAACTACTCAGCCACAGCCGCCCTCTTTATCCTAGTGAGGGTAAAGAGCTGGTCCATTGTTCCACTACCAGGGCAGAACCCACATTGTTCTTCCTGGAACTGAGGTTCGACTAACAATAGGACTTGCTTCTCTGGTACACCTGAATAGACCTTACCAGGGTGGCTAAGGAGAGTTATGCACCTGTAATTGGAGCACACCCTTCGGTCACCTTTTTTGAATAAGGGACCTACCTTATAAGGGAACCAATCCAGTGGCACTACCTCCAATGTTCATGCGATGTTACAAAGGCATGACAACCAAGACAGCCCCATAACATCCAGAGCCTTAAGGAAATCAGGGTAGCCCTGCTACGTGGAGCTTTTTAACTACCTCAGCGACCTCAGCCATGGTTATGGACAGACCAACCCCAAAGTCCCCTGACTCCGCTTCCTCCATGAAAGACATGACAGTGGGATTGAGAAGGTCTAAGAAGTATTCTTTTCACCTCCCAATTGTAACCTTTTTTTTGGATTTACCATGTCCTGGATGACAGAGAATCTTTACCCTAAAATCTATAACTATTTGGCAGAACACACAAGCATTTCAATTCAATCCAATTCAGCTTATTTATATAGCACCAAATCACAACAAAGCTGTCTCTGGGCACTTTACCAGAACATTTGCATACATAGAAAAGCCAGTTAGAAAAGTTCTCTATCTAAGGAATCCAGAAGACACTGTGAATCTTCATTTTGTTGGAGTCTCCCATTTCAGAAGACAATTCTGCAAAACGGCCGCACAGCACATTCTGGGTTCTTGCTTCATCTGGCAGTTCATAAGCTGCTCACTTCCTATGTTCAAATGAGCTTTCAGAGTACAGCAAGCAGTACGAAATCAAAAGAGGCAAGAAAAACAACTCAGCGCTCTAGCTGATGAGAGCAACAGGATTTATGGAATGGCTCTTGCTTCATATTATGTTGCACAGATCGAAACACGTCCAGTCTATCCAGCCGCGACCACTTCCACTGTTGTGGTCATTTATTTGATGGAATTTTCATTTTATGGTATGTTTCGAAATAACCTGACTCTTGTCATGGTTGTATCTGTGGTCCTATATACTTTTTGCCAGTCTCCAAAAATACCCCATCCTTCACTCTGCTGGTAAAGTTTGTATTTATTTCCTCCTCTGCATGTAGAGCCATTTGCGCGCAGATCTAAAACAAAAAACACATAGAAAGTTCAACTCTGAAAGAAACATGGCTTTTGTGGTCTGGCTTTTAAATTCCATGGCTGGGTGGTCGCCAAAAGCACCAGTCAGCCCTCCACCACATTATTATAATCAGATAGAGTTGCAATGTTAGTTATGGGCCTGTTACCTCACTCTGAGGTAAAAAGGTGCTACATTGGTAGGGTGTTTCAGTCCCCCCTCACTGCCTCTGTGTGTCATGAATGGACCGAGGTGGGGAGAAGACATGTCTGCCCCGGACTATGGCATCTCGTGAATGAGTTTATCATTTCAAAAATCATTATCTAAGTGACAGGGTCCTTGAGAGCCCTCATGTCCCACTGAGACTCACTCTGCAGGATACGTCATGAATCTGTGGGGAATACGGGAGCTGATGTATCTTTTCGTTTTGTCTCAGGAGGACGCCAAAGATGTTTATATATTTGGAATCATGATATCAGGGTTTCTGCTTTTTGGCATTGGCAGATTCCTATGTTATCGGCTTTTGAAAAAGACAATGGAAGCAGTTTCGACCACAACAAAACTGCTGAGTCTCTGTGAAGGTTTGGTTCGGGCTACGAGTACTCAAAATCAGCTGATTTACAAGTTACACTGCAAGATGGAAACTAGTTGTGATAATCGCAGGCCACTTGCGGCTTCTAGGACTCGTCTGCATGTTGGAGACGACCTTGAAGGAGGACCATAGCACGGATCAGTGGAATGCCCATTGAATAAATATGGCCACTTTGGATTGAAAGTTCCAGCAGGACTCAAGGCTGACAAGAAAAAAAAAAAGTCTGCCTGAAGAAATCAACAATTGTGGCTTATCTGAATCCGACTCCCCAGCTTGGCCTTGAAAGCAGGCTGATTATCAAATTTCTTCTGGGACATGGGTAAACTAAGGAAAAAGCGTTGTCTATTGCAACCCCCTGAGAACTTCTGTGCAGGCTTATAAGAACTGCCGGCTGACCAACATCTTATTAGAACTATGCCCTATTTGGAAGTGCTTCAAGGACAGATCTTACCATCTTGACGTAAAATGCAATGTAATTTTGTTTATAAATGTGCTTGCTGGGTTTTTTTCCGTCTTAAATCGTGTCCTGATAGGTCAAGATGTGAAGAGATCTTTTTTGGAATAACACTATCCATCCTCATGACCTTTTTCTTTTTTCTATCTAAAAGTATTCTGATAAAGGATAAAAGGCCGCGCTCCTGTAGCAACAGAAACATTAACTCCGCCCATATTTTGGATGACGGTACAAACATAATCTCACTGTATTGCGGTACAATGGTTAAAAGGTTTATAATAATAATAATAATAATGAATTCCATTTATAATGCACTTTTCATTAATAAAAATCTCAAAGTGCTAGTGCTTATTCGGATTCTATCTCTAGAGGACATAAAGAAAACAGTACCCATTCATATTGTCCACCATTTTGGTCCTCACAAAACTATGTGTTCCCATAAACACAGGTGACAAAGCAAATGTTTGTTTTCTAGATTTGTGTGTCTTTGCAGTGAGTGTTAGTGTACTTTTGAACAGAAAACTGACATCAACTCCTCTTCTTGAACACATTTTCACACCTTTCCATCTTTGTTTCACCTCCCAATGTCCTCCTTGCCCCCTCGCTCTCTGTGACAATGTGTGTCTCATCATCACAAGTCCTTTCCTGTCTTTCAGGCTCCCTGTGTCTTACACCTTCACTGTTGATATGCAAGCAGGGGGTGGCTTTAATAATTCAGCAGCATCATACATTGTTTAGGATTTTTTTATATACTTCCAGGCCTTCCTTTACACTACACTGACCTGCAGCGTTGACTCACAGCCACTTATACTCCCCTTTGCACTCTCAGTCATGCACGTACACACTTATAACAGCACCCAGACACTTGGGTAATGTCACACAAGCCCACTCTCACAAAATCACAACGGCTGACATCATCAAACTCACTCAGATCTCCCCACCCAAAAAAAACAAACACTTTTTTGTTGTTGTTTGCAGTTTATTTGGCAATTTTTTTTGCCCTGACTTTTTTAAATTATCTTCCTCTTTATTTACAATAATAAAAATAAAAAAATTCGTCTTCAAGGTTTTACATTCGACATTTACATGTGCAATGTGTAACATATTTATCATATAAAGTGCATTTGTACTTTTTAGGTCAATCGTGTCACAACACAAACTCAAGGGAATAAAAAGGAAATAAAAATAAAATACAGTAAAAACCATACATTTATTTAAAAAAACACTATTCACGAACACCGTAATAGGTCTCTGATATCACAGTATCATGTACCCAATAGAAAGAGAAGCCTGTGCAGACGTTCTGCCTCTCATCCTGATGAACATTGATGCATAAAACAAAGGTTTTCCATGAAGGCCATACTCGGTCCGATAGAAAATTAGCTCTGTAATGTTCTCCCTTTTGATTATTTTATTACTTATGATCTCTGCTGGACTGGTCAAAGTTGTCAGGTCAAAGGTTACACAGATGGAGGAAGAAAAGCTGTTGGTCAACCCTGACAGACCAACAGTTAAGCTGCTTTTTATTTTGTGGTAGGGACTCGCCCCAAACCCTGTGTTTAAAAACCTGGTTGTAAATGCTTGTGCTCCCAAAAGAAATATCCTAAAATGGTGGATAAATGCAGAGATAAACAAGGATGAAAAGGAGGGCGTCAAAGTTTACACAGCTAAAAGAAGAAAGCAACAAAGAACGAGCATCGGCACTCTAGAAAGGAAGATTTTTCCTCACCTCCTTTCTGTTTTGCTACTTCCTTTTTTGAATCTGCTTTTTTTTGGGGGGGGAGGAACTATTTTTAGTCAGCACCTGACCGAGCAGCTTCCTGCAGGCAGGGGGTAGCAAAATGTTAAGAGTAAAAGAGACAGAGGCGATGGCGATTGAAAACAGCATTAAACGATCTGCAGTTCGAGTCGATACAATGAAAAATGGTGTAAAGAAAGAAAGAGAGGAAGAAAAGTCAAAAGATGAATGTTAGCAGAGGCGAGGGAGCGTCTGAACACAGAATGAGGAAGGTTGTGTTTTAACGGTGGAGGAGAGTCTTTGAAATGACCTGCTTTCTCAGACATGACTCAGACAACGTGACGTCACTCTAAAACATGACTTTGTGACGTACGGTGCTGCTCAGGCTGCGTCTCCCTGCGCCTTAGTGCTCGTCTGTTTATGGACAAAACCTTCAGGTTTCTGTGCTTTGTGAAGGAAGGCTTAAAGAAGAGGATGGTCAAGGAAGTGCGTACTAACATACCCACATTGCTACGTTTTTAAGCTCCAATTTAAAGGGGGTACCAGATTACAGGTAGTCCCCGACTTACGAGCGAGTTCCGTTCCTACGACTATCTCGTAAGACGAAATCTCGTACGTCGGAACACGAAACACGTGTTCTCGTAAGTCCGGATTTTCGGTCGTAAGTCAGAAAATTTATGCTAGCGCTACTACGAACACTCGTTTTTCATCACAAATGTTCATACTAGTTCATAAACATGCTCAGAAACTTGTTTCCAAACGGTTAGCTAACACACTTTCATCTAAAAACACATAAAAGTGCTGTATTTTTTGTATGTTCTTTACAAATTTACTGCTCGTTCGCCAGCTCGTAAGTCCGGAACCTCGTAAGTAAGAGTGCTCGTAAGTCGGGGACTACCTGTACATCAATGGATGTCTGGTTTTCCATCCAACAAACCCCATCCACTGGAAGGACTCGCCTTTCCTTGGTATGCCCTCCAAACTGATTGAGTGGGATCCCCCCCATCAAATCAACAGGAGGCAACCATTGTTTTGACTGTGACATGTGCATCCACCAAACTGGTTGAACATCTACCAGCTTCAAACAATATGGCACCAAATCCTCCCTGTCATCCCTAAACTAATGAGGTCCGATAAATAATATGATGGGGGGGATTGAGGGAGTTAAAAAATCTAAATATTTTGGATCCATAAATTTGATCTATTTTATTGAACGCTTAAAACATAACGTGATGTGTCATTCTACCTTTAATCCTTTGCCTTGCGCTCCTGCGTGTTGACTTCTTCTTTTTTTTAATCACCCTATGTTGAAAAGTGAGCAATAATATGTTTGCTCGTGTATGTGTGTGTGCCTGAAGTGTGTTGACTGATTACGGGACAGGTTTTAGTAAAACTTTCAAAAAGTAATCACTGGATGTACATTTACTAATACCGTATTTTCCTGACTATAAGGCGCACTTAAAATCTGAAAGGTATGCACCATAACTCATGTTCCCTGACGGAAGGGAACGAGGTGCAACATAATTGCTATGGGAAATTGCGCCCCCGCGTGATTACCTGAAGGAATACATTCACGCCTTTACGGCACGTGCGTCAGCGTCACGCCAGAGTCCCCTCCCTCTGGGTATTTAAGACACGGACGCCCATCCTACGTCCTCTAAAAAGCACTTCACAGAGCTTTCAGCATTGAAAGGGCCAGGTATGTTGCACCTTGTTCCCTTCCTTCAGGGAACATGAGTTATGGTGCATAACTTTCAGTTCCCTTATCAGTCAGGTCTCTCGGTGCAACATAATTGCTATAGGAACGTAATTCATTCACGCCCTTGAAATGCTCAGTAAAATGCATGTGAGAACATCTGCCTTAATGCGACAGGCATTTCCCAGCTGCTCTCTACAAGGTATGTAAAGAGCACAGCCTGAGAAGAAAAACGCCACATGTAGAAACATCAACCTGATGTTACCACTGGACACATAGATGAAAACACCAGCTAGTGACAGCACAAGCGTGCTCCACTAGTGTGATTACCCATCATCTCCTTTTTTCCTGGACATTTTGAGAAGCAGGAGGAAAAGAGCAAGGGACCCCTTACGCCACTGGCAACCAGATGGAAATGCGGAGGTAAAGAACCCAGTTCAAGCACAGGGTAACCTTCCAGGTCCCAGGGGAAAAAATCTCATATACATAAGGGGCACGTATGAGTCCCTCATCTGCTCCTTGAACAGACAACTTACTAGGACTGTCAAAGGGAGGCCCATCCTGATGTTGGAGACCTGTTGAAGGTCAGGGCCGCGTCCAGACATTTAGTAAATGTACGAGGAGCTGTGTTCAAACCAAAGGGTAAGGCTTTGAATTCATAAGTCTTTCCCTTGAAATCAAAACAGAGGAATTCTCTGTGCTTCCTCCACACGCCTACATGGAAATAGGCATCCTTCAAATCCATTGTACATGCGCAGTCCCCTGGTCTCACAGACTGGAGAACCTGCCACAGTGTAAGCATCTTGAACTTGAAAGTTCTTATTCTCTTGTTCAGAGTCCTGAGATCCAGGATCGGCCTCAGGGAATGATCCTTTTTGGGCAACAGGAAGTACTTGCTGTAGTGACAGGAGCGTAGTTTGCGTTTCGGGACCAAACTTATTACTCCTTTCTGTAGCATTGTCAATACTTCCTCCTTCAGCACGTGTGTGCATGCAGGGTTAATATTCAATTGCAGTACCCCTGTGAAGTAGGGCTGTCTCTTTGTGAACTGCAACTTGAGCCCATGACATATCGTCGTCATGACCCATTCGTTTGACAGACACGCCCTCCAGGCTTGTGCGTGCACCATGAGCCTGGAAGGCATGTCCAATTGCTGCTCGTCATGTTTGAGTGCGGGAGGGGTGGCCTTTGATCCCTCTCGCGCGCTCTCAAACAGGCTGGTCAGCCCGACAGAAGATATTGCGAGATCTGACTGTCTCAGACAGAGCTCGCTCATCTTGCTGTGGTTCATAGTTTGACAAAGTGGTTTGTGTTTTATAAAAGTGGGACTCGAGTCAAGAACCAGGGCAGTCTGTGCTTTGGTACTTTTATTTTTGTATATGCATGAAACAGTGTTTGTTTTTATTGCATATACAGTAGGCGAGTCATGTTTAGTGCGAACACACATGTCACCAGCTCCTTGTAGTGTTTACAAGTGAAGACTGGGCTCAAAAGGTCAGGTTCCCGTACCACGTGGGCGGGCAAACCTGTAAAATCATGAATTCGTCCTGTTTCATCAGGCCCGAATCTGCTTTCCACATGGGGTCATCGAAGAGGCCCTCGACCGGGCCGCCTGATACTGGAAAGGCTCACTGTCGCCAGCAGGTCTCTTCCGCAAAGGACAACGCATGTCTTCCTTGGGGGGTGCAAAGCTTTTCCTCGGCAGCCCCTCGCGGAGGGCTTCCGCCTGTTTGCGTCTTTGTTCTAGCCTGGCATGGATACGTTCCAGGGCTCCCCCGAAGAGTCCCGTCGGCTCGATCAGGTGCTTGGAGGAAGGGGGACCTCTGGTTTTCCGGGAGGTCCATTAAAGTCAACCAAAGATGGCGCTGGGCGACAACCATTTCCACCATTGCTCTGCCTTGCATGATGGCTATTGTCCCCATCATACGGAGCACGAAGTCAGAGGCCCGGTGGGCCTCCTCCATGGCCTCCGTTGCGGCTTGTTCGTTTGTCGTTACCTGGAGTTCCTGCAGCTTTTCTGCCAGGTACGCTTGCATCATGGTCGAAGTGTTCATCGCACGAGCCGCGAGGCCCTGAGCCTTGTAGCACTTGTTGAGCTGTTTCTCCGAAGCGCGGCAAGCCCTGCTGGGTAGCGCTGGCTTTGCCCCTGTAGTTGCGGGAGCCAGATGAGCCGCCAGGGTCTCCTGTATCTGGGGTGCGCTGGCGAGACCTGCTGCCTCCATTCCAGCGACATCCAGGAGTCGGAATAGTGGCAGCGTCATGGGAGCTCCGGGTTCCGCCCAGGAGCGCGTGAGCTCCATGAGTAAGTCCGGAAAAATGGGCATTTTCTGTGACGTCGTCGGCTGCTGCTTCGCATGGAAGTAGTTTCCCGCCAGCCTCGTAACCTGTTGGTAAGGCGTGGGGTCTGGCCACGCGACCTGCAGGGCGTCCGCCGCCCTATGGCACAAGTCGAACAGAGCAGGGACTGACACGTCCGGTTCCAGTAGAATTTGCGCCAGGTTCTGGGAGGAATCCACACTTTCCCCTCTGCAACCGTACTCGGCGTCCTGGTCAGACACTTCGGGCGTCGAGTCCTCGACGGGGACCGAGGAGTCCGACACGTTCTCATCTCCGACCTGACCGCTGCATTCCAGGTCCATGTTCTCGAGCTCCGGTTCGGGAGCGAGCAGTTCTGTGAGGCGTGCGGCCTTCAGCGCCGCGGCCTTCTCCATGGTTTTAGCCAACGCGTCCGCGCGGCGTTTCCTCACTACCGCCGGCATCCGACAGCAGTGGGAGCAGGAGTCGGGGGATTCCAACGCTTTTCTTGCGTGCAGAATCCCTAGGCAGACGGGACAGGCCTCGTGGGTGTCCGTCTCCGAGAGGGAGTAGCCGTAGCAGCTGGGGCAGGGGCGCAAGCGAGGGCTCGCCGTCCTGCTGGTTTTCTTCGGAATCTTTGTCCTCCGTCTTCCCTTCTCGGGAGCCATGTCCGGAGACGAGAAGCGTCGAGGCTGTTCCTAGTTTCCTTTTGTTCGAAGACGTCCTCTCCGTCGTCTTGCTTTCGCTGGCTAGCCTGCTAATGGTTAGCAGGGAGTGTTGTGACGCAGTTAGCGCCGTCGAGCGAAGCAGCTGCGGAGAGAGAAGAAAACTTCGAGGTAAGTAGAAAAACGCTGGACTAGCTTTCGCCAGCCCAGCAGTACGCAGGAAAATTTCTCTGTACGCTCAGCGTAGGGAGCAAGCTCACCTCTGATCGAGCGATGCGACAACAGAGAAGTCCCACGAAGTTCAGGTTTTAAGCGAGGTGAAGGGCAATAAGAGGACGTAGGATGGGCGTCCGCGTCTTAAATACCCAGAGGGAGGGGACACTGGCGTGACGCTGATGCCCCTGCCGTAAAGGCGTGAATGTATTCCTTCAGGTAATCGCGTGGGGGCACAATTTCCCATAGCAATTATGTTGCACCGAGAGACCTGACTGATAAGGGAACCTTTAATTTTCTCAAAAATTAAAAAGTGAGCCTTATAATCCAGTACACCTTTTGTATTAACTCTGGTTGTGCTTACTGACCTCGCACCGATTTTATGTGGTTATTGTGAATGAATTGAATAAAGTTTGACTTATCGGACTCGTTTGTTTAACTTAATGCACCTTATGATCCGAAAAATACGGTAAATAACTTTTGGAGTCATTGATTCAAAATGGTTGCCACAACTAATTGACCTTAGCCAATACAAAATGGCTATAACTCGGTCAAATTTCACAAATAATGAAGTAAAATTTGAAGTGACTGATCCCCAACACATATCTTAGTTTAAAATTTTGGAATCAACTACGTTTGTCTGTTAGCAAAATATTTACCACTAGATAATTCTTCTTAAAACTCTCAGATACTGGACGTACATGGACAATCGAACTGACTAAGTTTGGGAGACAATCTCATTCAAGATGGCTGCCACAGCTAACTGACATTAGAAAGCACAAAGATGGCCATACTTAAGTCAGTTAAGCTAACTTTTGATGTGGTAGTTGGTGAGACTGATCCCTAACACATAATCTGATTGCTAACAGATCACGAGGGCTGTCAATATAGCAAGAAAATACACCCAACAATATGTTTAAGGTTTGATTAAAACAGCTAGAACTTTGCCAAAAACTCTGGCAAAGAAAGAGCGAGCACAGGAGATACACTTTCCTTCAAGGAACGCTAAGTCTTTAAGTTGTTGCAGATTTACTGATTTGCACTTGGACGACAGTAACATTCAAACAGGTACGATGTCGTGCACAAACCAAAAACACTAGAATAGTCAAAAATATAGAACCTCTTCAGCAAATCCCACACGCAACATTGGTATCCCTCTCCACCAAAAAATAAAATAAAAAACATTTCAGATTTGTAAATAGGAAGAACAACAAACAGGAAGAACCGCCCACACACACACATACACACACACATACAGCAGCAGCACGTCATGTAACTCATGCCCTGATGATAAACATTACAAAAATATACATTTCTGTACAGCTTTGCATAAGAAAAATTACGCTCACTCACTTTCACGCTATTTCTGTTGTTTTGTTTAAACTGCGATCTTGTTAGCGTTTGACCAAAGAACAACAAAACCAGAACATTTTCCTCTTCTTTTTTTTTTTTTTTACAATGATTGACTTATGGTTCATTACAATTGGCTATACTTCTGAGTGTAGGAGGTACGTACACACACATACACACACTGACACACACACAGTGAGAGGTCGCTCCACTCCCGCTCGAGGAATGATTGACTGAGCGGTGGCATATTCACAGATGAGTGTTTTTAACCGTTAAAAGAAGAACATGATGGACATGCCAGATGGGACATCATGTAAAACACAGCTCAGGTGTTATTGCTGGAATCACGACGACCACCAGAGTCACATCAGATGTTTGAGTCTACTTTGCCCCTTGGGAAACACCATGTACTGTGGCTTTGAAGTTCTGAAAGGAATACTTGAATCTAAATGTATAGGATGATAAAGCTCAAGACAGTCTGTCAATCTGTTAGCAAAATATGTCATGAATCAAAGAACAGATTCTTGTGACGCGGCTTCGTGCATGTAAAACTTCTATACGTGTATGAGATGTTGCGAAAGTCTGCCCATGCAAGTAAAACCGACTAAAAATCTTCTTGTGTCCTTGAGTGCGGCTTCTTTGAGTAAGTAAGATGAATACAGGATATTTTTATCCAACATAATCAACCTTACCCAACACAAAAGTGACTTTATGGCTTTCATTTTTAATGATTTTCAGCTCTAGATTAGAGTCATCCCCATACCACTATTGATTAAAGATTACGCAAGAGCTTTGTTTACAACTTTGGCACGCAAGGCAGCAAGCAAAAACATGTGTTTAAGAAATGATGCTTTCTTGTCACTTGATTGCATTTCTACAAATATAAACAAATGAGTTGTTTTAACCAAATAAAACCAACTATTTTTGTTTTAAGGACCAATTTGTTGACCTGCAGTTCGATTTTTGTAACATTATCAAACGTGAAACTCAACTTTCAGATCCTAATTATGTCAGTAAAACGTTGCATGGTTTTGTTGTTGTAAAAGCCTATTTCTAAATACCCCACACTTGGGCCTGTCACGATAACAAATTTTGCTGAGCAATTAATTGTCTTTGTATTGCAATAAACAATAATATTGTTTGAAATTTGACAATAATTAGTAATTATTGTCGAATTTAGGAAGAGATGTTGGTTTATTTGTTTTGAGTGTAGTAACTTTATTCGACCACCGGATGGCAGTATAAGTTTGAACCGAAGGATGGATAGTGAGGGAGCGAGCAGCGTCTCTTTAAGAAAAATGGGAGTCTCTCGTTAATTTTTTCGTTTCTCAAAATGACAGGCGCTCGGTGATTTGAGCTCTTTAGCAGCATTTTTCCACACAAAGCTTTTAATTTAAAAAATCAGTAAACAAGTTAAGGCATGGGTTTCAACCGTGAATTTACGAGCTTTGACAAGACAGAGTTTTTTTTTTCCCTGAGGTTGGCCTGTTAGCTTAGCTTGTAGCTTAGCTTCAAAGCTAAGCTAACAATCCAAAATCACATTTTTGGATCATTAAAAGCAGCTAAGCTAAGCTGAACTACGAGCTAAGCTAACAGGCAGACCTCAGGAAAAAACTTCTGTCTTGTAGAAGCTCCAAAATTCACGGTTGCAACCCATGCCTTCGTGTAAAAAGTTGTTTTTCTCTGCCAAAAGAAGCTGAGAACTTGTTTACTGGTTAAAAACCTTTAGTGAAAAATGCTATGCTAAAGAGCTCAATCACTGAGCGTCCACCATTTTGAGAAACAAAAAAAAAGGAAAGAGAGACAGCCCATGTCACGTCAAGGGGTCTCCCTCCCATTTTTCTTAAAGAGACATGCTGCTTGTTCCCTCACTATCCATCCTTCGATTTAAACAGTGTTCTACTGCCATCCTGTGTTCAAAAAATTTACTACATGCAAAACAAAGTAACCAACATTTCTTCTTAAATTGACAATAATTACTAATTATTGTCAAATTTCAAACAATATTATTGTTTAGCGCAATAATTTCTGAGACAATTCATCGCCCAGCAAAATTTGTTATTGTGACAGGCCTAGTGCTGCTCCTCTTTGGTACCAAACTTTCAGATGTATCAACTTCTGTCGAGGCAGACGTCATTGTGCAACCAATTAAAGCACAGTGTTGATTTCTCCAGCTCCCTGCTCTGCTTTGCTCCGCTCACTCGCAAGTCACGTAACCAGATCATGCGACCAGTCAAATCACAGCCTTTGCGATTAGAAAATCTCATTTTATCATATTGCGATATTATTGCAAATGCAATTAATTGTTCAACCCTATCAGGTAGCTGTGTGTGTTTGTGTGTTGGTGGGGAGCTACGATAGTTTTTTAATAATTACTTTGGTAGAAATATTCTGTCTTTATTGTGATACATCGTTAAAGTGGACATTATTTCCACCTGGTGGTGTGGCAGGAGTATTTCAGCATTGTAAAATAAATTTAAAATATTTATAATGTATATGGAGGAATGTTCTGCTGGTGGAGCAGTTCGCAATCTTAACAGGGGAAGGTTAAATAGTAAAAACTACAAGTTTCACAGCAGCGATTGTGCTAGTTCATTTACTTTAGATTTAAATCCTGTGGCTTGTATTCTTGGGAAAAAATAGAGCTGCAGTTTGTTTTGAGCTAAAATCTGCATTTGCTGATTTTCTGACAACCTATTCTAAATATTTCTGTATGTCTGGCCATTTGTTAGAGGATATCATTAGTGTGTAGGACATCCAGAGGGCAAAGCAAACCACAAAAAAAAAAAATATATATATATATTTTTTTTAATATAGTTCATGGTCATTGTTACAATTACGCTGTAGTATTTAGCTTTTGCTAAGTCAACATCGAAAAGAGTGCTCTTACTTTAACTGTGCAAGCCTGAAAATAGTTATTTTAGAAACAGTCCAGATCAACTGTGACACCAATTTGATTCCATTTTTAACCATGTGTCCCATCTAGCATTTCCAAAAGCAAGAATAGGCCTCACACATTAGTAGGTTAGCAAAGGAGCATCAGATTCTGACAGGAAGGATTCAGTTAGCTCTCAGAGATTGATAGCTTTAACTCCTAAGCTTCTTAAAATTACCAAACTACATCCATCTCTTGGTTCCAGACTCTGGGTAATTGAATGTAATTCACCTAAATATTGACACCAATGATTTACCATTAGGCAGTTCAATCAATCAATTCAAGTTAAATGGAGAGCAAGAGAGGTGTTGAAAGCTTTTCAAAGCTGGACTGCTTTTTTATTTTAAATCATAACTTAAGAATTTTAGACGTTTAAAGAAGCTCAAACCATTAAAGCCAACAAAACCCAACATACAGATCGTTACAACATTTTTGTTTGTGGTATTCATGAACAAAAAAGTAATAAAGGTCCTATTTAAGTTTGTCTTACTATAAAGACCCATTCTGCTTAAATGCATTCAGAAAAACAATCTACCCAGCCCTGCTTTTTTATTGTTTTAATCAAGTATTTTTTGGCACGTTGTTTAAAGCTGACCCCTTTTCTTTCTCTTTACTTCTGTTTGTACACAGCCAAATTCAGTTGGACCTTATTGCAAAGAAGATTTTGTTCCAAACAGACCCCCAAAAAACAAACAAACAAACAAACAAACAAAAAGAAAGAAACCTAAAATAAGAGATCAGGTAGCAAAAGACAGAAACTTGAGCAGCGGTTGTTTTGCTGACAATCGCTGCAAAAACAACTGATTGTGTGTTTCCTGCCAAGAAAAAGTATAAAAACGACTCCACTCTAAATTTACACACTCGTAAAAAAAAGTATATATAAAAAAAATTGCAGCTCCTGCGCGCCATTTCTAAATGTTCTTTGTTTTCAGCTAATGTTGTGACTTATTTGGTAGAAAGCACTGAATTTAAAGTACTCCCTCTTGTTTCACAAACATTTTTCTTTTTAAAGTGAAATTCTCTTTGAGTTTGAAGCTACAGCCCATACAGATTTTTCCAAAGCCAGCACACCTCCCACTTACACACGTATATTAGCAGCGTGCCAACAGCTTAGTCACTGCAACTCTCTCTGAGGTTGTGCTGAGGAACGGAGAGAGAAAACCTCTCTCGGTGCATCATTTAAGTGTTGGACAGAATCACCTTTAACCCATTCCTTCCTCTAAAGATCAAATAACCTCCTCTGTGCTGAGTTGTAAATAAAACTAATTGAATTGAACTTGCATGCTGTCTTTTCAGTGGGATAAAGCTGTATCCCGATGAGGAGTGGGGGTGGTGTCTGGATGTGACCTAAGGTTGGATTAAAGTACATCTTGCCTGGCGTTTCCATTTCACGCCACGTCACTTCACTTCGCCTGGTCCTCATTAATCCGCACAGCCTTCGGGGGGTGGGGTGGGGTTGGTGAGGGAGGGGGTCGGCAAGCGGCGCTGCTTCTTTGAGGCGATACATGAGTGTGAAGAGAAAACGAAGCAACCGTTGACAGGCAGTGAGTAGGCAAATAAAAAGGAAAGCCATACGGCGCACGTCAGAGCAAATGGAATCGGATGTTTGTAAAATTTTTGGAGGACTCATCTGCTAAACGGTTTTAGACTGACATGCATTTAGCATTGGCATAAAAGCCATCCAGGTTACTACAACTGTTGTGTCACAATACATTCTAGAATAGGATGTTTTCAGTATGGATTGTGATCAGGATAGCTAATACTGTATGTTCTCAGCTGAGCAACTACGCTGTCTAAATTTAGAGACACTTAAACAACGGTACGCAGAGGCTCGTGAACACACAAGTCCTTTCCTTCGCCTATGGAAAAAAAATGCTGATGTCTCCTAGCTGGTGCCATTGTTTTGTTTTTCTTATCCATAATTTCCATCAATTACAGCTAAAAAGAGAACAAAAAGGAAACTCAAAAGAGTTGTCCTTTAAGCCTCTCGTCTCACGTTCCCCCATCAAGATGGTGTAGAGACTGCATAACCTACTTTCCAGACTCCCACCCCTTGCTCCAGCCGAGCATTCCCTGGGTAGGGGCGCTCTGCAGTGGAGCTGTCCTCGGTGCTGAATTCAGCTCTCTGCTTCTCCCTGGTTAGGGGCGCTCTGCAGTGAAGCTGTCCTCGGTGCTGAATTCAGCTCTCTGCTTCTCCCTGGGTAGGGGCGCTCTGCAGTGAAGCTGTCCTTGGTGCTGAATTCAGCTCTCTACTTCTCTCTGGGTAGGGGCGCTCTGCAGTGAAGCTGTCCTTGGTGCTGAATTCAGCTCTCTGCTTCTCCCTGGGTAGGGGCGCTCTGCAGTGAAGCTGTCCTTGGTGCTGAATTCAGCTCTGATTTGCAGTCATGGCCCAGCAGTGCTCCGACAAACCCATTTTTCCTCCGACATGGAGCAGATTTCATTGTATCCCACCGAGGACGACGGCACATGCCGGTCTATATATGGAACCTCCTCTTCTAAAATCAGCTGAAGGAGGCTGCTGAGGAGGGTTTTGTTTATCGTTTGAACAGAGGACGGTGTGTTGGCTAAACGGCAGTTGTGCTGTTGGGGGAATCCATAATGGGCTCTGTCATAATAAGAACAGAATGTGGATTTACGAACAGAGCTGATTAATGTTACACTCCATCGGCGGATGTTTTAACTACTTCATCAGACCCAGATAAAGGGAACGTGGGTGTTAAAAGTAAAGTTTTTTTTTATTCACTAGAAGACTACAAAAATAGCTCATTGAGAATGCTTAAGGTCATTTGTTTTGTAATTTTAGCTCATTATGTTTCATTTCAAAGACATCAATAAAGACACGTACAATATTTTAAGACTGTTTCACACCTTCTGATTGCATAACCATCCAGAGCATCCTCTGGAGAGTGTGTACCCCCCC
>JBBPBX010006503.1:22599-68294 GCA_038048925.1 Garcialebias charrua | reverse complement strand
ATATATATATATATATATATATACACTATATATATACTATATATATATATATTTATATATTTATATACACGATCCTGTGTACATACTCTCGTTTTCATCACATGTACTACATGTGGTGCAAATGACGATAAAGACTCTCTGACTCTCTGACTCTGATGTATAAATATGCCCCCAAGGCCTCATCCACACCAACAGAATGGCCTCATATACATACCAATGGCTGCAAAAATGCTAATTCAATGAGCCATTTGACTAACTCCCATGGGAACTATAGTTAGAATATCCAAATGGCTCACATGTGGTAGTGCTAGTGTTAAACATGGTGTTCGTTATGGACAATCCATGACGAGCACAGAAGTCCAATAACAGAACACCACTCTGGTTCAGATCAGGGGGGCCGTTCCTCCCAACCACACCCCTCCAGGTCTCACTGTCATTGCCCACGTGAGCGTTGAAGTCCCCCAGTAGAACAAGGGAGTCCCCAGGAGGCGCACTCTCCAATACCCCCTCCAAGGACTCCAAAAAGGGTGGGTAGTCTGAGCTGCCGTTTGGTGCATAGGCACAAACAACAGTCAGAGCCCGTCCCCCCACACGTAGGCGAAGGGAGGCTACCCTCTCGTTCACCGGGGTGAACCCCAACGTACAGGCACCAAGATGGGGGGCAACCAGTATGCCCACTCCTGCTCGGCGCCTCTCACCAGGGGCAACTCCAGAGTGGAAGAGTGTCCAACCCCTCTCAAGGAAACTGGTTCCAGAGCCAGAGCCATGCGTTGAGGTGAGTCCGACTATTTCTAGTCGGAACCTCTCAACCTCACACACTAGCTCAGGCTCCTTCCCCACCAGAGAGGTGACATTCCATGTCCCAATGGCCAGCTTCTGTAGCCGAGGATCAGACCGCCAGGGTCCCCGCCCTCGGCCACCACCCATCTCACATTGCACCCGACCCCTTTGGCCCCTCCCACAGGTGGTGAGCCCATGGGAAGGGGGACCCACGTCTCCTCTTCGGGCTGTGCCCGGCCGGGCTCCATGGGTAAAAGCCCGGCCACCAGGCGCTCGCCAGCGTGCCCCACCTCCGGGCCTGGCTCCAGAGTGGGGCCCCGGTGACCCGCGTCCGGGTGAGGGAAAACTTAGTCCATTTATTTCACTCATCATAGGGGTTTTTCACTTTCTGAAATCATTGACAATAAATATTGAACTTTTTCACTTTCTAATTTTTTTTAGATGTACCTGTATTAGTTCCTATCAGGTTAAACAAAATCATGAAATGACCACAATACTCGACAATAATTGTTCTTTTTCTTACGTTTTTCCACTGGGGGATGAGAAGGACCAGCATGATGAGAACTTTCTCAAACACCATGATGAGGATGTAGAGGATGCACTGGCCCAACCACGCCGTGCACTGCACTGGCTCTCCTGTGCACACCAGAATAAAGACAACCCATACAAACTTATTAACCCTGGTGTTTGTTGTCCTTTTACCTGTGACCTCAGAGAAAAAATAATCCACCACCTACTAATTAAAAAAAAAAAGTTATTTCCACAAAAAAGTACCTGTAAGTCTTTCTGAGCTATCTTAGCCTGAAATAAAGAATATAACATTTACATGACTTTTTTATTTTAACTCTTTAAGGGTGTTTTGTTAGGTTTTAAAAATATATATCCACATTTCTATCATCAGCCAACTGGTTGATCCACTGTGGGAGGGTGCTATTTATAAGACTGAGCTGAATACAGCATCTCAGACTGAGAAAGTCTTTCGGACGAAAGACGAAACATTTCTACAGTTTTTTTGCTTTGTTTTGTTTTTTGAATGTCCAGAGGACCAGACTTAGCTTTTTTAGATTTGTCTACCTGGATTATTGAGCATGCATCAGGGTATCCATATTTCAGTTTAAAAAAAATAAATACAATCACAAAACATTTATTTTACAGCAATAATAATTTAAAAAAAGTTACAGGTACCCCCCCCCCCTCCCCCCCATTATTACACACAAAATGATTATTTGACTATTCTTTTTAAATATTCCAGTCCAGAGTTTTGTGAAGACCCTGCAGACCACCAGGCCCCTCAGAACCAGTAGTAGATTTTAGTTCTTGGCTAATTTTGAAATGTTTTGTGACGTAAACCAGTCTGTGTGGTGCAAGACAGAAAAGCATGTTTCAACAGTGTGAGCAACCACTGCCCCCCACTGGATATTTTAGGACTTTGCTTACACTCCCACCACCCCCATTCACCACAGACTTTACCATATTCTCCAAAACGCAGAGAGTCCCACTGTCTCCACTCCACAACAGCACTGACGGCTCTTACTCCTGCGTATATGAACAACATTCCCAGAGAGGCATCTAAAAGGAAGTTAATGAGGTATCTGTGGAGAAACGTAAACATGTTTATATAAGTCACGTTAAAAACCTAAAGCGTCTCAACTTTAACAGATTTTTGTTGCATGTCGAAGCAGGATGCAGTGAAGAACGCCACTCACAGAGAGCAGGGATCCTGTTCTGTGAGGTCTGACAAGTACACGTTAGCAAAGTGGATGAAGAGCATCCCGATCGCTTGTTTGGAGGTGTCCAGGAACCTGCAAAGACACAAGTTGAGTCCATCCAGTAATATTCACAAGAGGCCTTTATCTTAGACAAATTACCAGATCTTCCAGGGTCTCCTCTCGTGTTTGGGCTCCCTGAAGCGTTTCACTGTGAAGGAAAGCGTAGAAATGAGCCAGGAGGATTTTACATTAAAATCACACATAATAATAATAATAATAATAATAATAATAATAATAATAATAATAATAATAATGATAATAATAATAATAATAATAATAATAATAATAATAATAATGCATTTTATTTGGTAGCGCCTTTCAAAACACTCAAGGACACTTCACAGCATTAAAAACACAATAAAAATAATATAAAATAACTATATAAAAAAGAAAAATTAAAGTAAATTAAAAACACAATAAAAACAATATAAAATAACAATATAAAAATTAAAGTGAGAAGGCTAACTTGAACAGATGAGTTTTGATTTGAAAGTCAGAAGGCAGTCAATGTTACGGATGTCTGGGGGAAGAACGTTCCAGAGTTGGAGAGCAGAGTGAGAAAAGGCTCTGTGTCCCATGGTGCTGAGGCGGACAAGAGGCACGTTGAGGTGGATGGAAGAGGAAGAACGAAGGGAGCGTGAATGGGTGGTAATGTGCAGGAGATCAGACGAGGCTATGAATAGCCTTGAAAGTGTTTAACAGGATTTTAAATTGAATTCTGAATGTGACTGGAAGCCAGTGGAGTTACTGTAAAACTGGAGTGATGTGGTGGAATGAGGGGGTTTTGGTAACAATGCGGGCAGCTGAGTTTTGAACCAATTGAAGCTTACGGGTTAATTTTTGAGGCAGACCAAAGAGGAGAGAGTTACAGTAATCAATTCGAGAAGTGACCAGACTGTGGACCAGGATGGAAGCAGAGTGCAGAGAGAGGGATGAACGGAGACAGTTGATGTTTCGAAGGTGGAAATATGCAGACCGGGTAATACTATTGATGTGAGAGTGAAAAGAGAGAGTGCTATCAAGAATGACACCCAGACTCTTAACGTGAGGGGAGGGAGAAACCAAGGAGTTGTCAATGTTGAGGGAAAAACTAAATTACTGTAGTACCAATGAGTAAAAACTCTGTTTAATTTCAGGAAGTTAGACGTGAACCAGGATTTAATTTCAGCCAAGCAGGAAGAGAGGGAGGAGGGAGGAAGTGAAGAGTCAGGTGCAGTGGATAAAAAGAGCTGGGTGTCATCAGCAAAACAATGGAAATGGATGTTAAATTTACGGAAGATATCGCCAAGGGGGAGAAGGTAGATGATGAAAAGAAGAGGCCCCAGGACAGAGCCTTGGGGCACACCTGAAGTCACAGGAGAGGAATGGGATCTGAATGATATTAGTTGGATGAACTGGGTGCGGCCAGAGAGGTAGGACTGAAACCAAGCGAGGGGAGTGTGGGTGTGGGTGATGCCAATGGATGAAAGTCTGGGTGATGCCAATGGATGAAAGTCTATGGAGGAGGATATTGTGGGAGATGGTATCAAAAGCCGCACTGAGATCGAGGAGGATTAGGAGGGAAAGTAAACCAGAATCTGCCGCCATGAGAAGAGAGTTGGTGATTCTGAGGACAGCTTTAACAACAATTTCCTTTTCTGGACAAGACATCCCCCTCTCCACCTCTGTTACAAATCTTGGAATAAAAATGAACTCTCATCTTACATTTGAAAATCACATTAAGCATCTGTTTAAAACTTGCTTCTTCCATCTTCGAAACATCTCCAGACTTCGCCCATCTCTGACTTTTTCTGATGCTGAGAAACTCGTCCATGCCTTTGTCTCCTCCAGGCTCGACTACTGCAACTCCCTGTTTATTGGAATCCCTGGCAAAAATCTTCAGAAGCTTCAATATATTCAAAACAGTGCAGCAAGGATTTTATTGAGAGCTCGTAAATTTGAACATATTACACCCATTCTCCATAACCTCCATTGGCTTCCTGTCACCTATTCTCCATAACCTCCATTGGCTTCCTGTCACCTACAGAATTCAGTACAAAACTGCTCTCATTACACACCAATGCTTACACGGAACTTCACCTGACTATCTAAAGGACATTCTTGCACCATATTCATCCACCCGGTCTCTACGATCACAGAACAGTAATCTATTTCACATTCCACAAACCAAGTTAAGGACCATGGGAGACCGGGCATTCTGTGTGGCTGCCCCCCACCTATGGAACTCCCTCCCTGACTACCTGAGAGCTCCACAGTCACTGGTTGACTTTAAAAACGGCTTAAAGACTTTTCTTTTTAAGCGAGCCTACTCTGCCTCCACATGATTTTATCTTTGATCTTGGTTGACATTATTATTGATTTTACTTGATTTTATCAATTGTTTTATTTATTTATTTTTTAAGCAGGCCTATTCTGCCTCCACATGATTTTGTCTTTGATCTTAGTTGATATTATTATTGATTTTACAACTTGTTTTATTTGACTTTTGCTTTTGTTGCACTTTGTAGCACTTTGGGATTTTTATTAATGAAAAGTGCATTATAAATTGAATTCATTATTATTATTATTACAGCAGATTCTGTGCTATGACCAAGGCGGAAACCAGACTGGAATTGTTCGTACAGACTGTTATCGGTTAAATTGAGGTGGAGTTGAGAGGCGACTGTTTTTTCCAGAATTTTAGAGATGAATGGAAGGTTAGAAATAGGACGGAGATTATTGAAGGTATTAGGATACAATCCAGGTTTTTTAACGATTGGAGTGATAACTGCAGTTTTGAAAATAATTGGGACAGTTCCAGAAGAGAGAGAAGAGTGGATAATAGCAGAAATGAATAGAAGAAGTGATACAATGAAAGATTTAACAAGGGCTGTAGGGAGAAGATCCAGTGAGCATGTAGAGGACTTGGATTTATGGAAAAGTTTGGCTATTTCAGAGGCAGGAGGAAGCTGAAAGACAGAAAAAAGCTGAATGGGCGGGGAACGTTCAGAGGAGGGAGAAAGAGGAGAAACAGGACAAAGTTGATGATAAATTTTACTGATTTTATCGTTAAAAAAGAACATGAGAGAATTACATGTGCTGTCTGAGTAGAAGTGAGAGGGAAGAGAGTCCGGATGAACAATATTATTGAGCAATGAAAATAGGATCTTTGTGTTACCTTTGTTGGAGGAAATGAGGCCAGAGTAATAAGCATGTTTAGTTTGAGAGATCAAGTTCTTGTAGTGTAATGTATGAGAGATGTACATGTCCCTGTGGATGGAAAGACCAGATTTTTTATAGAGTCGTTCAAGTTGACGACATTTGGCTTTGATGGTCCGAAGTTCAGGAGTAAACCAGGGGGCAGAATGAGTAAAGGTAACAGATCGTGTTTTAACAGGAGCAATGAAGTTGATAATATGAGTTAAATAATTATTGTATTGAGCAGTGAGTTGATCCGGAGTCAGAAGATGATCAGGGCTCAGAGTGGAGGTAATATCAATGGAAAGGGAATCCAAATTGATGTTTTTAATGTTCATGAATGAAATGAGCCGGCTTGTCTTGGTAGATGAAACACACAGAGGAATATGGAACGTAAGAAAAAAGTGATCAGAAAAGGTGAGTTCATCGCATTTGCAGTCAACAGGTGTAAGTCCAGAACAACAAATCAAGTCCAGTGTATGACTCTTAATATGGGTGGAAAAATCAACATGTTGATTTAATCCAGAACTCTCCAGGCAGGATAAAAAAATCATTGGTGAGTGGAAGGTTAAGATTGTCGATATGGACGTTAAAATCTCCCAATAAAATAATATTAGGTGACAAGGCACACAGTTGAGAAAGAATGGCAGAAAACTCATTTAAAAAAAATTGTGAGGTCTTGGGGAGCGATAAACAGTGGCAATGATGGTAGGAGTGGGGCCAGCCAGTTTACACACAATGCTCTCAAAAGAGCTGACTTGCCATATTTTCCACCATACACGTTGTTCCGCCCGATAAGTCACTTCAGTCCAAATATGTCTAATAAAGTGCAAAAATCCATGAATATGTCGCTTTGCCGTATACGTCATATCTATTATGCGTCACCGCTGACAACCTGGAAATGTGGGCCAGTCTTCTTCTTCTTTCGGCTTTTCCCTTTTCAGGGGTCGCCACAGCGAGTCATCCTCCTCCACCTCACTCTGTCCTCTGCATCCTCTGTCCTCACTCCAACTACCTTCATGTCCTCTCTAACTGCATCCATATATCTCCTCTTTGGCCTCCCTCTGTGTCTTTTTCCTGGCAGCTGCATTTCTAACATCCTTCTACCAATATACCCACTGTCCCTCCTCTGGACATGTCCAAACCATCTCAGTCTGGCCTCCCTAACTTTATCTCCCAGTTGTTCAACATGTGCTGTACCTCTGATGATCTCATTCCTGATCTTATCCATCCTTGTCACTCCTAAGGAGAACCTCAGCATCTTCATTTCTGCTACTTCCAGTTCTTTCTCCTGTCTTTTTGTCAATGACACTGTCTCCAGACCATACAACATAGCTGGTCTCACCACTGTCTTGTAAACTTTTCCTTTGACCTTTGCTGACACCTTTTTGTCACAAATCACTCCTGAAACTTTTCTCCATCCACTCCATCCTGCCTGGACTCTCTTTTTCACCTCTTTACCACATTTCCCATTTTCCTGGACAGTGGACCCCAAGTACTTGAAGTCCTGCACCTTTGTGACCTCTGCTCCTTGTAGCCTCACTGTTCCACTGGCCTCCCTCTCATTCACACACATGTACTCTGTCTTACTACGGCTGACTTTCATTCCTCTTCTTTCAAGTGAATACCTCCACCTCTCCAATTTCTCTTCCACCTGTTCCGTTCTCACCACATATCACAATGTCATCTGCAAACATCATAGTCCGTGGGGATTCCTGCCTGACCTCATCTGTTAGTCGGTCCATCACCAGAGCAAACAAGAAGGGGCTCAGAGCCGATCCTTGATGCAATCCCACCTCCACCTTGAAGCTATCTGTCACTCCTACAGCACATCTCACCACTGTCCTGCTGTCCTCATACATGTCCTGTACCAGTCTAACATACTTTTCTGCCACTCCAGATTTCCTCATGCAATACCACACCTCCTCTCTTGGCACCCTGTCATATGCTTTTTCTAAATCCACAAACACACAATGGAGTTCTTTCTGACCCTCTCTGTACTTCTCTATCAACATCCTCAAAGCAAAGATGGCATCTGTGGTGCTCTTTCTTGGCATGAAACCATACTGCTGCTCACAGATAGTCACCTCTTGTCTAAGCCTTCCTTCCACAACTCTCTCCCAGATCTTCATCGTGTGGCTCATCAACTTAATTCCCCTGTAGTTGCTACAACTCTGTACATCACCCTTGTTCTTAAAAATGGGAACCAGCACACTTCTTCTCCATTCTTCAGGCATTTTCTCACCCTCAAATATTCCATTAAATATTTGAGTCAAAAACCTCACTGCCATCTCTCCAAGACATTTCCAAACCTCCACTGGTATGTCATCAGGTCCTACTGCCTTCCCCTTCTTCATTCTTTTCAGAGCTTTCCGGACTTCACCCTCACTAATCTTTCCCACTTCCTGGTCCACAGTTTCTATGACCTCCACTCTTCTTTCTCTTCATTCATTAGCTCCTCAAAGTAATCCTTCCATCTTCCCATCACACTCTCCTCACTTGTTAGAACATTCCCATCTTTAATAAGCCTAACCTGCTGCACATCCTTTCCAGCCTGATCCCTCTGTCTTGCCAATCGGTACAAGTCCTTCTCGCCCTCTTTAGTGTCCAGTCTCCCATACAACTCATTGTACGCCCTCTGCTTTGCCTTAGCTACTTCCCTCTTTGCTCTATGTCCCATCTCCTTATATTCCTGTCTCCTCTCTTCAGTCCTCTCACTGTCATATTTCTTCTTGGCTAATCTCTTTCTTTGAATGGCGTCCTGCACTTCACTATTCCACCACCAGGTTTCCTTATCATCCATTCTCTGTCCAGATGACACACCAAGTACCTTCCTACCTGTCTCTCTAATTACTGTTGCTGTAGTAGCCCAGTCACTTGGAAGCTCTTTCTTACCACCCAGAGCCTTTAACAGCTCGTCTCTGAATTTCTCACAACATTCTTCCTTCTTTAGCTTCCACCATTTGGTCTTCTTCTCTGATTTTACTCTTTTTCTCTTCTTCGCAACAACAGTCATTCTACACACAACCATCCGATGCTGTCTGGCCACGCTCTCCCCTGCTACAACCTTACAGTCTCCAATCTCCCTCAGGTTTCCTCTTCTACACAGAATGTAGTCGACCTGTGTACTCCTTCCTCCACTCTTATAGGTCACTCTATGTTCCTCCCTCTTTTGGAAATAGGTATTGACTATAGCCATTTCCATTCTCTTGGCAAAATCCACCACCATCTGTCCTTCCTGGTTTCTTTCCTTGACACCAAACCTACCCATCACTTCCTCATCCCCTCTGTTTCCTTCACCAACATGTCCATTCAGGTCTGCTCCAATCACCACTCTTTCCTCCCTGGGAATACTCTCTATCACTTCATCCAGATCTTTCCAAAATGTATCTTTCTCCTCCCCATCACATCCAACCTGTGGAGCATAACCACTGACGATGTTTAGCATCAGACCTTCTACTTCTACCTTCAGGCACATCACCCTATCTGACACTCTCTTCACCTCTACTACATTCTTTGCCAACTCCTCCTTCAGGACCACCCCTACTCCATTTCTCTTTCTATCCACACCATGGTAAAACAGTTTGAACCCTGCTCCAATACTGCGAGCCTTGCTGCCCTTCCACTTGGTCTCTTGGACACATAAAACATCTACCTTTCTTCTCTGCATCATGTCAGCCAGCTCTCTACCTTTGCCTGTCATTGTCCCCACATTTAGAGTTGCAACCCTCAGTCCTACATTCTTCACTTTCCTCCTCTCCCTCTGTCTCCTGACACGTTTCCCTCCTCGGGGTCTTCGAGTGTTGTGCCAAAAATCGATTGGCTGACAAATGGAGGCTGCGGGAGCATACACGGGAGGACTTTAACAAAAATTTAAGAAGATTAACACTTAAGAACAATGATTTGTTTGCTCGAAATTATAGTAAAGGTGTGTCTCAGTCTAACTTTTACTTATTAAATGCATTTTAATGGTCAAATTAACTGCATTTTGCCGGAGCGGTGCTCCAGGCAGCAAGCAGAACGAAGGTGGCAGGCTATGGCAAGCCGATTGTGTCATTAATAGCTGGTGAAGATTCTCAGTCATACAGGACATGGTAAATTCAGAAAAGTTCAAGACAAAAATAATAAAGTATAATAAATAAAGTCCAGTTGTTTTTGTCTTGAACTTTTTAACATTTGTCATCGATAGCCACTTTTACCTATTACATGATACAATGGCATGCCTTACTGCTCGAGTGCCATCTAGTGGCTGAAAATGGTAGTGTTCAAAAATTTTCAGTCAGAATGAATGATAACGGTCATGTCAGCCAAACATTGGTTTATAAATATGGGGAAAAAATCCATAAATACATTGCTTTGGCCTATAGTGTACATTATGTGTACATGTACATTATGCAAANGTGTTTCCAGTTAATTTATCCGTATGAGGCATGCTCTTATGGGAGAAACAGTCCTCCAAAAGCCGACTGCCGAGTGCCGACCGAGACCGGAAGTAATGAATGTAAAATGGCGGCTCCGCCATTTTACATTCATTAGTTCCAGTTTCAGCAGTACCGGAATACCAGTTCATTCATTAGTTCCAGTCTCGGCAGTGTTCAAAAAAGCACGAAATTATTTAAAAAAATGATAATAATGATACTTTACGTATATATAAAGCCATTTAAAACATTCACAGCTGCAACACATGAAATTAAGAACATTTAAACCCAAAAAAAAAAAAAAAAAAAAAACTATATGGAGAAAAACACGGTAATCACAGAGGTTAGAGTTAACTAAAGATACCCTCCTCTGTTTTCATTAAACCAAAAATAAAAATGTGTGGATTATTATGGCAGAACAAAAACTAAGCAACAAATAAAATAACTCGCATCTAACATACTGTACAGCAAATGTGACAAGTTTTTACATCATTATTTTCAGCTATTTTTAGTAAACAAGTGCAGCTAAAGTCAAAAAGGAAAGCAAAACAGACAATTACTTAGATTTCTTGTACAGTGTTTTCAATAAAATAATAAAATAAAAGAGAAATAAGATGTTAAAGATTGCCTTGTTAGGATAAAACCTTAAATCTGGTGCCATAGTGTAACAGTATGTACAAAGCACATGGTAAATAAAAGCACTAGAGTCTAAATATGAATAAAACCACTGAGCTGTAAATTCTGTTTTTAAGTTATCACTTGAATTGGTTATTTGTAGTTTGTGAGAGCGTTCATTGTTCACCATGCAGCAGCAGAGACACAAACTAAACTCCTCCTCTTCTTCATAATAGCTGCTTGTTTTCCGTGAAGCTTTCACCAACGATGACGCCGACTACATCGTTAAAAACCTGCGAAACTTCAGCTGAACATCAAACCATCTCCGCTTTGTAAAACTGAAGAGCTGCAGGTCGTACACGTACCCCCAGAGACGTGTTTCTGTCATTAAAGATCCAGCTAACTTGACAAGTCGTGACCTCGGTTTGAGCTCTCAGCAAGAAGCGTGACTTCAGACTCAAACACACCCTTGAGCTGCAGCTGGGCGTAGAGCCGACAACCTCTCTCTGCCCACTGGTCTGTCTTGCACACACACAGGAAAAATAAATACGGAACAGTCCTGTTGACTGAGCTGCACCTCCGGCACAAAAGGCTAGGAGTTCTTAAATTAGGTTACAGCTGACGGTGCGATTCTCGCTGAGGATTTTGTTTCCTTTGTGCCGACATCAACTCATCTGTCTGAACCGTCTGAAGAAGAGAAAGTCAAATTAGTGACGAGGCGAAAAACACCTGGACACAGAACAATTATAAAACGTACAGTACTTTAATGACACATGACAATGTTTGTACAGCTCAGTGATTTGACAAAACTGACCAGAGTTCAGACAGTTTCACAAACAGTGAGCAAAGCATTTGATGTAAAAGCTGAGTCATTCGCAAAACCCATCTCACAATATCTTTTCAACATCACGCCACGTCCACGGGTTTAACGAAAACAGCAACGGCTCCATCATTTCTCAACACAACAGACCAAACACCGAGGTCGATATGGACTCCTTCGTCAGGCCTTTAATTCTTTATGAGCTTTACAAAGCTTAGTCTCAATGAGCAGGCGTGTGCCCAGTTCAAGGGAACTTTACAGTGAACTCTTCCTCGACATTACTTCCCTAATTTAATGCCATTCTTTTAAACGTCACTTCTGTCATAGATTAAATGAACGTATCTAACATTTTGTGCATGTTGTTTTAGATCTTTAGTTCCTGACTGACGTGTACCAAGCTAGTTACAGAGCTGGCAGCATGCAAAGTGTTGTGGGTGGATGTAAACAAACAAAGACTGATGAAGACCTCTGGATAAAAGACAGAAAGTTTCAACGAAGAAGAATCCGTCCAGAGGACCTGACTCAACCTTGTTGGTGTTTCAGCTCTGGATTGTGTTTGAAACAAACTGACAGGTAAAGATTTGAAGCTGGGACGAGGAGGAAATGAAGCTCTTCTGGAAACCTGGAGAAAAAACAACCTGAGAACCACAACTATTATTAACACCTGCTGCAGAGCCACAGTGGATTAAAGCCGTTTCTTTTCAGGGGTGGGCTTTAGTGTTGCCAGCTGAGATCAACATGATTCATCCAGATGTTAAATGACACCATACTCACACATCAGGATGCTAAAAGCCATCACAGCCAGGAGGCCTTGCAGGAAAATCCCAAAGGAGTCCATCAGGGCGCCATTCTCGCAACCCTTATTATCAGGGCCCGGGGTCGGGCTGGTGGACACCGACGTGTTGGCGACAGACACCACAGGTAGACCCCCCTCCCCGGCCATGGCACCTCCTACAGACAGGTCCAGGACTGCAGCTCCTCTCAGAGACAGTGGTCTCCTGCAGATGCTGGTCAGCAGTGAAGGACGGCGGCATCCATCATGAGCTGGACCAGCTCTCCACCTGCTGGTCACAACATGGACTCCTGTCTACATGCTAACAGAAAGGCTAACACGGAGCCAAGTTAAACACGACGACGTAAACACGACCAGGCGAGTTTAAGTCCACGGCAGCCAGCAATTATTAAAACAAATCTCCCCCGGACACAACATCCAGGGTCCAGCCAGATGTTCTTCTCAGCCTGCTAGCAGCTAGCTCCCCTCCACGTTTAGCTAACAAAACAACAACAAAGAGAAGTGTTAGCTCTCCTCGCGCGACAAACAGCACGCGCACTGTGGTTAGAGTCTTTCTGGTGACAAATGAAACGTGAGGAACCAGGTCACAGGTCTGCACCTTCTTCTTCCCGACACAGCTGGGCACTGACAGGCGCTGGGTCACGTGACCTCAGCGTGGCCGCGAACTGCATGCTGGGAAATAAAACATAACGGGATTCAGCATTTTTTTAAATTTATTTATTTATTTTTGAGGCTTTTGTTTTTGAATCTTCAAACATCAAATAAGTTTGTTCTACTCGTTTTAAAGAATGAATCAAAAAGTAAATCGGCAAACAATGGAAGACAAAATCAATACAATAAATCTCACTACATGAAAATAACAAATTACAAAAGCTTTTTTAAAAACTGCTGTCTGTTTAAACTACTCCGCAGATTTGACTCAAATTTTTTTTTAACCTAATGTATGAAAGTTTAGGTCTATTCTGTGCAAATATAATGCATAATTTGGACATTTACACATTTGTTATGCAGACAATATATTTTTCTTTCAAATCACCCTGTTGCACGAAAAGATTTAAATATGTACACTATGTACAAACATGCACTGTGGCAAACCACGTTTCTGCTTGTGCTTTCATCACAGGATCCTCACTGTAAACCTCTGAAATATTGTAGGACACAAACAAATTGAAGAACCTAAAGAAAAATGATTTTCAGAAAATTAAGATATGTTGCATGTTTTTGTTTTCCCTTTGTTCTGTTTGGCATTTGTCTGAGTGTCGATACCCAACAGATTTACTTTCACAAGCAGAGCATTATGGCTGGCCTCAATGCTCCACTTGATGTATAAATAAAACTTTATTAGGATTTGCTTTGGGGTTGTTTAAGATAATGGACACTGGTATGTTGCATGTTTACAAGTCAACACACAGCAATATGAGACTATTATTGCAATTTTTTAACCTATCAAATTGTTCTTTTTAGTGCTTCCTTTAACCATTACTTGATGCAATTTCTCACTTGATTTCTGAGGAAAGGACGACAACTGGTTTTTGGAGTATACAGCAACTGAGCACAGCACACTGGCTTCCAATGTGGGCTTACCCAAGAACTATCTGTAGATTTAGAGGTCACAACAGAAAACAGAAGATTCATTATAATCTTGGACAAACCATGACAAGTAATCAAAAAAAGGCGTTCAATACAGAAACAACTGGACTTTATTTGTAACAGAAGACGTTTCGCCCTTCATCAAAAGAGCTTTCTCAATTCAAAGAGCAGACTGTGTGAGAGTACGGTTATAAAGGCTGAGATAACACACACACATACTGTACCTATGTAAATTGAACTCAGCTGTTCACCTCCACCTCACAGACAAGGGACCAGAATGTGCACATTTTGGACCGAGAACACAGGTGGTTTGAGAGGGGTGTGAAGAAAGCTGTTTATATTAAGAGAAAGGTCTTCTCTTAACAGAGGAGGTCTCAGATTCCAACTTTCAAAAACGTATACAGGTAGTCCCCGACTTACGAGCGCTCTGACTTACGAGGTCCCGGACTTAAGAGCATGCATCTCATTAAAAAAAAAAAAAAAAATTTTTTTTTTTTTTTTTTTTATTTTTTTTTTTTTAATAAATGAATACATGTACAGTACTGGACAGTCACCAAGCACTTAGCCTATCCTAACACAGTTTTTAAAGATGAAGGAATAAGTTGAATTGTCTCCCTTTCACATAAAGGGAGCAAGCTCCCTATGGAGCCTGCAGGGAGGAGGGAGACAATTCAACTGACTCCTTCATCTTTAAAAACTGTGTTAGGATAGGCTAAGTGCTTGGTGACTGTACAGTACTGTACATTTATCTATTTATAAATAAAAAACAATAAAAAATAAATACTGTATATACTGTATATTTTTAATAAATAGATAAATGTACAGTACTGTACAGTCACCAAGCACTTAGCCTATCCTAACACAGTTTTTAAAGATGAAGGAGTCAGTTGAATTGTCTCCCTCCTCCCTGCAGGCTCCATAGGGAGCTTGCTCCCTTTATGTGAAAGGGAGACAATTCAACTTATTCCTTCATCTTTAAAAACTGTGTTAGGATAGGCTAAGTGCTTGGTGACTGTCCAGTACTGTACATGTATTCATTTATTTTTAAAAAAAAAAGTAAAAAAAAAAAAATTTTTTTTTTTTTGTAATGCAACTTTAGGACTGATTCCCAGACGATTTTCACACCTGATGGGAACAGAGGAGCCTCATCTGTGAATTAGACTAACAAAGACCTTAAGAAACCCCTACTGTTAAGGTGTGATTCGTCAGTTTACATAGGATGTGTGTGTGTGTTATCTCAGGTATGTGTGTGTGTTATCTCAGCCTTCAATTTACATAGGTACAGTATGTGTGCGTGCGTCATCTCAGCCTTTATAACCGTACTCTCCCACATTCTGCTCTTTGAATTGAGAAAGCTCTTTTGATGAAGGGCGAAACGTCTTCTGTTACAAATAAAGTCCAGTTGTTTCTGTACTGAACACCTTTTTTTTTTTATCATGTCCTGGATGACTGAGAATCTTACACCAGCACATGACAAGTAATGCATTATTTTAACCACTTCTTAAAATAAGGTAGGGTAGAAAATGTAAATGCTCATATCAACAGTTGCAGTAGTGATGCTCATTCACTCTACTCCAGGACTAGAAAGATGAAGGAACTAAGAAACTCAAATAGGTTGGATTAGAACATCACAGGCCTTGACATCATGCTCATGTTTTAAAACCTTTGTGCATCAACGGGTCTTCCATTCTTCCTTTGTGCCTTCACCCATCGAGCTTACAAAATGTTTTTGATTCTTTTTCTTGGCTCCTTTGTACCCGAGGCTCAGGAAATGTTGCTTCACCAACCTCAGATCCACATTTGTGTGAACAGATTCTTAAAAACATTTTTTTTTTTTATAAAGAAAACCAATCAAAGCTGTACATCTTCCATGTTTTCTCAGAAAGAATATGCAAAGCAGGATGCAGCCATGTCCCATAAAACTTGTCCATCAACTACGTAGCAAACTGTTGATAAAATGCCAGCTTGACCCTCTCGATGTGGTGGCACAGCTTGATGGCCGGCCCCAGCTTCAGATCCATGCACTCCTGCACCGTCGGAAGGTTCAGCAGCAGCAGCGCCTGCCCGTCAATCTCCTGCAAACACATTTTCCAGTGAGACCAAGTTTCTATAAAGATTTGTATTAATTGTTTTAATATCTGACCAAATGTCACATTATAACTCAAAGGCTATTTAGTCTGAATATTTTTTTACTTGATCCAAGAAAATCCTTGCAAGAGGTGCACAGTCTGTGGTCCTGATGAAGCGAACCACGTCAGAAATGCTCCACTCCAGTGGGCTGGTGTCCAAACACAACTTCTGTGGAGGCTCAACCTTTAAGGCCTGCAGACACACAGGAGCAGCGAGGCAGAAAAACTCAGAAAAGCATCAGATTCAAACATTTCACAAATGCTGTCCTTTTTGAGTCTCACTGAGAGCTTCTTAAATGAAGTCCAGAAAAACACTTTTTTTCACTAAAGCAGAATTTTAATGTTAAATCATTAGTGTACCATATTTTTCGGCCTATAAGTCGCAGGTTTTTTGCATAATTTTCATGTCCTGCGACATATAGGTTGACTGAAGTGACGTGTTTGTTTTTTTCCCCCATATCTATAAACCAAATTTTGGCTGAGATATGACCGTTTTCGTTCAATCTGACTGAAAATATTGAACACTACCATTTTCAGCCGCTAGATCAGTGGTCCCAAACCACCGAGGACCGCGGGTCAATTTGTACCAGGCTGCACAGAAAACAAAAAAACTTTTATTTTGAAAAATTAATGGATTCTCTCCACCACGTCTGTCAATGACTCACTCTTGACGCAGGTCAACATACACAAGTGGTAAGTTTCAGTTAGACGCATGTGTAGATTGGTTCTACATTGCCCATTTGGGTGGAGTAAGTGATCCAGAGCAGACAGGAGGAGGCGTGCAGCCGTGTCTGCACATATGAAGGATTACAATTACACTGCAGACCCCCCAGTACCTGAAAATATAGTCTGACAATAAACTGGTACGTGGTGCAAAAAAGGTGGGGACCACTGCGCTAGATGGTAGTCGAGTAGTATGGCATGTCGTTGCATCATGTAATAGGTAAAAGTGGCTATTAATGACACGATCAGCTTGCCATAGCCTGCCACCTTTGTCTGCCTGGAGCAACCATTAAATCAGTTTCATTTCGATGCGCCGCCACGGCGAAATGCAGCTGATTTGACCATTGAAGTGCATTTATTAAGTAAAAGTTCAACTGAGACACACCTTTACTATAATGTCGAGCAAACAAATAATTGTTTTTAGGTGTTAATCTTGTTAAATTTCAAAGAAATGGACAGCGAGTTGCCCTGTTAGAATGCTGTTCATCGACTTCAGCTCGGCATTCAACACCATCATCCCCCAACAGCTCATCCTTAAACTGGACAGTCTGGGGCTGAACACCTCAATGTGTAACTGGCTGCTAGACTTCCTGACCGGGAGACCACAGACAGTACGGATCGGGAGTAACACATCTAGCACCATCACATTGAACACAGGGGCCCCACAAGGATGTGTGCTGAGCCCCCTTCTATTCACCCTGCTAACACACGACTGCACACCATCATACAGCTCCAACCACTTCATCAAGTTTGCGGACGACACAACAGTGGTAGGTCTCATCAGCAACAACGATGAGACGGACTACAGGAACGAGGTGAGCCGCTTGGCCTTGTGGTGCGGACACAACAATCTCACTCTCAACGTGGAGAAGACAAAGGAGATTGTTGTGGACTTCAGGAAGAGGGATGCCCAACATGCCCCTCTGACCATCAACAGCACCACAGTGGAGAGAGTGGACAGCACCAAGTTCCTGGGAGTGCACGTCTCAAAGGACCTGTCCTGGAGCAGGAACACTGCATCACTGGCCAAGAAGGCTCACCAGCGCCTCTACTTTCTCCGCAAGCTGAAAAGGGCTGGAGCTTCAACCCCCATCATGTGCACCTTCTACAGGGTGCCATAGAAAGTGTCCTGACCAGCTGCATCACGGTGTGGTTTGGTGCATGTACTGCATCCTGCCGCAAGAGCCTCCAGCGCATCGTGAGAGCAGCTGAGAAGATCGTCGGCACCTCCTTCCCCTCACTGCAGGACTTACACAGCAACCGCCTCACTCGGAAAGCCCTCTGCATGGCAGGTGATCCCACACACCCACTACACAGCTGCTTCAGACTGCTGCCATCAGGGAGGAGACTGAGGAGTCTCCAGGCTCGAACCAGCAGACTGAGAGACAGCTCTGTTCATCAGGCAGTCAGAATGCTAAACACTCTGCCTGCTCTGCCTCCCCTCCCATTTGAACTGCCTTAACACAAAAAACTTTCTCACACATTACCACACAACACAAAGATTTTAACACTGGACTCTGTGTCATCAAACGGGTTATTCACTAAACTCTCGGTCATGTGCTCATTCAGTTTGCACTACTTCTCATATTTGCACTAATGTTTGTATTACATTACTGCCTATAGTCATACTACTGTTTACATTCACTGTTTACATTTATTAATACTGTTTACATTTATTACTACTGTTTACATTTATTACTACTGTTTACATTTACACTACTTTTATATCTACACTACTGCTGATACATACAGTATTCCCTGACTAGCCTTATTTAAGGATGCCCAATGTGCCTTATGTGCCTCACTGCATATGCCACTTTGCCTTTATACCAACATCAACTACCTCACACATATACAGTACTGTGTACATTAACTCCTATGCTGCTTTGCCACTCTTTGCAAATGTCAATGCTAGAACCTTCAGTTTATTTTATAGATATACTTTTTATACTACTATGCAAAAACTCAGGACAGTATTACACTTTTATTATTTCATTTTATGCTTATGTTCATTAAATGTTTAGTGTTTTAGTGTTGGTGTAAATTTTCATACTTTTATACTACTATGCAAAAACTCAGGACAGTGTTACACTTTTACTATTTTATGCTTATGTTTATTAAATGTTTCAGTGTTTTAGTGTTTAAATGGTTACTGTTGCACCGAGGGACTGAGAGAAACGCAATTTCAATCCTGTGTATGTCCTGTACATATTGCAGTTCTGACAATAAAGTTGACTTTGACCTCTGCGTGTACATGTTTCTGCGTATCGGCTTTTAGAAATGCAGCTGATTTGACCGTCAAAGTGCATTTAATAAGGAAAAGTTAACTGAGACACATCTTTGCTATAATTTCGAGCAAACAAATAATTGTTTTTAAGTGTTAATCTTGTTAAATTCTTGTTAAAGTCCTCCCGTGCACGCTCCTGCGGCCGCCATTTGGCAGCCAATCAATTTTTGACACAACAACGACCCATATTTCCAGGTCGCCAGAGGTGACGCATAACAGATGTGATGTTTACAGTGAAGCAACATATTTATGGATTTTTCCACTTTATTAGACATATTTTGACTGATGCGACTTATAGGGTGGTGCAACGTGTACGGCGGAAAATACGATAATCGTCTTATTTCAACGCGGGACGCTTGTGAACAATAACGTTCTCTCTGTTACCTTGGGTGAAGGCGGGTGGTTCTCGTCATCAGAGAAGGAGGGCGAGCAGGGTTTCCGGCGTCTGCGCGAGGGCCTGGGTGTTGCTGGTGGGGAGGGGGACGGTGTGTTGGGCTGAGATTTACTGACCGACTGTTCAGAATCATCCTGGAGGTCATCCAGCAGCTCAGAGCCAGTGTCTTCACTCAGGGAGTCATCTTCATCCAGATCCTCCTCTTCCCCGCTGCCCTGTAGCACAAAATACGGGCAGAATTTAAAATTTTATCGTTCAAACGCAGCCTAGCGAATAAAATGTGTTTCTCCTACCTGCGGAGAGCCAGCAGGGGTGTTGTCCACCGAAGCCGAAGAGCGTCTCTTTTTATGGACAAACAGCTGCTTCCTCCTCTTCCTCCTCCTTCCTCTCCTCTTCACGCCGCTATCTAAATTAGTTTGTCCCCCAGGAGGACGACCAACACGTTTACTCTTTTTCTTTCCATAGTAATACGCTGGTGAGAAAGTGACATACCTTCTGTAAAATAACGCAGCTAACAACGCTAATGGAATCAACGTATCGCTGGCGATAATTTAAAATTAATTTGTGTTTTCTAAGAAAACTCATAAATATTTCAACTGAAATCATAGATAATCCGGCAGCGATTTTAAAGATGTGCAATCAAATATTTGTTTAATCACCCCAAATCCGTGGTGCAGCTGCAAAGAAACATTGAAACATGTGATTTCTTCAAATTTCATGCTCAATAATCCAGGTAAAAAAATCCAACTAAGTTCAATCAGGTCATCTGGATGGTTTCTTCTTTTATTGAGACGTTTCGTCCTTCATCCAAAGGACTTCGTGGTAAAATGGTAAATGGAGCTTACTTATATAGCGATTTCCAGCTCCCTTTGAGGGGCCCCAAAGCGCTTCACAGTACCAACCATCCACCCATTCATACACCGGTAGCGGTAGACTGCCTTGCAAGGCGCTGCCTGTCCTACCTGGAGCACCTCGGGGTTAAGCGTCTTGCCCAGGGACACAACGAGGTATGCCGTGACCAGGGATCGAACCCAAGACTAGGAATGCACAATCCACATTTTTCACTTCCGATACGATACTTAAAAACTGGGTATCGACCAATACCGATACTTTTCCGATCCAATACTGTTCAGGTATGTGAATCTGTAAAATGAAATTTTTGTACTGAGACTATTCATTTTAACATTGTGTGAGATACACCCAATGAAGACACTCTTGAGCCTTACAACAGGAAACTCACATACTTTAACAGCACACAAGAGGCAGGTCTATACCACACACATGTCCTTCTCACTGATGGTGCAGCTGGAAAAACTAAAAAAATGCTAAACATTAGGGGTGTAACGATATATAAAACTCTCGAGACAAGACAAGACGAGACAAATTACAGAGTTTGCGAGAACGAGACGAGATTTTAATATTAGTTCAAGAAAACTTCAAAGATCGGTTTTATGCCGCAAAACGGGTTTTATTCTGTTTTAACATGTATTACAAACTCAACTGATGTCTTCATTTTACTGATTGAATCGCCTTAGACCTTAGAACGTTCAACTTTGTTTAAAAAAAAAATAGATATTCACGGTAAAACGGTAAAATACGGTAAAAATTTCTTGCAGTGCTTACATATTGTCCGTGTCTTGTTTGTTGCTCTTTCGCCATTTATCGTTTCTATTGGAAATCCAAAATGCTGCCAAACAAATGATTTAAAAGTAGTTGGGGCGTCTTCTATAGCAACTTCTTCCGGCGAAGCCATGCTGTCCGTGACGCTGACTTGCTAGGGGCTCTGCTAGCATTAGCGAGACAATGTTACCTCTCAACGAGAGATATCGCAGAAGTTTAATATCACGAGATTTCGTACAACGAGATCTCGTTACACCCCTACTAAGCATGATGGGAAAGACAACACAGCCCACTCCCTTTAACCACTAAGAGTGGATTTTGTTGTCTTTCCCATAATGCTTAGCGTTTTTTTAGTTTTTCCAGCTGCACCATCAGTGAGAAGGACATGTGTGTGGTATAGACCTGCCTCTTGTGTGCCGTCAAAGTTTGTGAGTTTCCTGTTGTAAGGCTCAAGAGTGTCTTCATTGGGTTTAACTCACACAGTGTTAAGACGGCAGTCACAGAATGTGATGGAACACATGTGCTCTTTGAAGCTGGATCGGAAATATCGGCAAGTTGGATCCGATATCCGATACTTAAAATATGCTGGTATCGGATACCGATACTGGATCGGATCGGCCCCATCCCTACCAGAGACCTTCTGGTCCTGAGCCGGCTGCCCTGCCTCTACACCATCTCGGCCCCTTCATCAGCCCGAGGAGCCACAACAAGCTCAATCCCACAAGCAGCACACTCACATAATGGACCAACCAGTTTGCTGGTGATAAGATCGTTTCTGGAGCCCGCCTTCTCCCCCGTCGATTCCTCTGACGCAGAGTGTCAAGCCTAGTCTAGCCAAAGTGGTTCAAAACATGCGAGTCCACTATGTGGGTGTGCTGCTTGTGGGACTGAGTTTGTTTGCGGCTCCTCTGACTGATGAAGTCCTTTGGATGAAGGACAAAACGTCTCAATAAAAAAATAAACCCTCCAGAGGACCTGACTGAACTTTGTTAGATGAGACTTCTTGTATAAAATAAAAAAAACTGCATGAGATAAAAAACAAAAACATTTTTTCTAAAAGTCATGCCTCTTCTTTGAAGCAAAAGCCAACTCAGAGTAATTCTAAAGCTTTGTCGCCATGCATCACACGATAAATCTCCACAGGACATTTCATACATTTAAAAACACAAACTAAAATAAAAGTATCTGGAAAAGAGAAAAACGAGCGTCAAAGCCTACAAAAAAAAAAAATATTGTTAAACATATTTTTTACCCCTTTAAGTAAGAATGCAGTCAGATAACTGTATGTTTTAAGTCTGCTCTGAAAGCGTTGTGTAAAACACGTACTGTATTTGGTCTTGGTGAGGACAGAGCAGTTCTCGGAGCAGTGCTCCAGAACCATGCGTGCTCCAAACAGGTTTGGGCAGCACTCCAGTTTGATGCAGGTCTTCCTGCAGAAGTCTGCCACTCGGTCTGCAGTGCGAACTATTTCCACCGTTGCTCTGTAACTCTTTCCCTTGTACCTGAAATTTAACAGCAGAAGAAGAAAAGAAAACTAGCGTGTTTTTTTTATATAAACTTGCAGAATAAAACATTCTTTATAAACAAGAAGTAAAACATGTCTGCTGGTTTTAATCACTTAAGCTTCTGTTAAATTTGTCGGCGCAAACATTTCCTCTAAGTTAAATAGATAAACACTCCTTTAGTTAAGGGTTTTATTCCAGCAGGTCTCCTTAAAGAGGCCAGCTGCGAGCACTTCTTCTAATCCAGAAAGTTTTCTGAGGAGCTTTGGGTTGCTGAGTGCTTCTCCTCACTTGGCTTTGAGTATCTCTCCGTGGCCCTGCCAGCGGCTCTCCTGGTCCAGCTGCAGCTCTCTCAGCACTCGGCTGGGCTTGTACGCCGAGTTGATCAGCAGAGTCAAAACCTGGAGACAAAGCATGAAGAGAAAAGTGGCACAAGTTGGGAAAACTTAGATGAATTTCATTCTTCAACAGATGTTTGAGGCATACTGGAACCAAAAATCATCAACAAACTATTAGTTACAGCTTTAATTAGTGTTTACATTTGGCTACTTTGGGTGCCAACAGTAAGCTAACAAGAACCTCTTGTTTGTTTTTTATACACACATAAACCTCACTGAACCTTTGTAATAAATGGTTTACAGCTGATATTGTAGCTGTGATACTTTGGCAACACAACAATGTGTTTTCATCGGGCCTGGTGTGTGTAGTCGTGCTGTGACGATGCTAAGCTGGTTTTCAACCACAAACTGAAACAAAAACAATCTGGTGTGGTTCGTCGTAAAGCGCCTCCTGTTTGCACATCGTGTGAAGGGTGCACGGCATGAATTATAGTGACCATCAGAGAGGGGTGGGGGGTCGACTTTTGCTCAATATGAAGACAATCACATAGAGAACAAACGTGCTAATGTTGGCTGAAGTCTTATGGTCCTCACAGTATTTATGCTTGTTTTAATGTCACGTTTACCATCAATATACTGTACATTTTCATACATTTATTTTAAAAATGATCAAATACATTATGTTTTAATGGCAAATATTGACTCTAAAATATACATGATAGGTGTTAGAAGTCATGCTGTTCCAAGCTTAGACTACTGGAGGACAAATTGACCTAATTTATTGAAATTATTTGCTAAAATTGAACAGTTTTCATTTGATATTATTTCTATCTTAACATGTGATTTGTGACCTGCCATTGTGTATCTGTTCCTACCAAACCCAGCCGGTTGAAGCAGATGGCCGCTTGGTGAGGGAGTTTTTTTCTTTCCACTGTCGCTTTCATGCTTGCTCAAGATGAGAGTTCTGTGATGTTAAACTCAAAGCAGTCTGCTACCCAGATAATGTTAAATTATTATTTTATATATGAATATTTCTGTTCAGTGCCCTGAGATGACTTCTGTTGTTACTTGGCGCTATATAAATAAACTGAATTGAATTTAATAGGTGTTGTGTTTAACTTAAAAAGCTTTGCTGATATTATTTAATAAATGTTTGGAAAGAAAACACAGCTTAGACTGGTAAATTAGCTAAACTGTAACATACAGAAAAATATAGAGAGGTAAACAGGTCATTGAACTTCAAAAGGAAAACTAAAATTTAAATATGTACTCATTACCTCACTGGAATTATTCAACCTGAGGCAGAAGTACTGATGTCAGTAGAAACTCTACGTTCATGATGAAACTGATGGTCAGTGTAATTTATATCCCATCATGCTCTCTCAGATCCTCCTCTTCGCTACATCTCCATGTACCCTCTCCACCATGAGGAGCAGGGCCTTCACCTGCTCTGCCCCTCACCTCTGGAACGCTCTACCGCCAGACCTTCGAAACACCACCTCCCTTTCTCTGTTCAGGACAGCCCTGAAAACACATCTCTTTAGACTAGCTTATCACTAACTTTACTAAATGTATTTTATATTATTTTGTATTTTATATTCTTTATGTATTTTATATTTCAATTTGTCACTGATAATGTTTGCACTGTATTGGTTTGTTAAGTGTCCTTGGGTGTCTTGAAAGGCGCTTTTAAATAAAATGATTATTATTATTATTATTATACTGTGTCTTGTTTATCTCAGAAGTCAAAGATGATTTATTCTCATCAAACACAGCTGAACACACCTCCTCACCTCTTTTAGAACAAGGACACAGTTTCCAGGTCCGATGAACTGAGGCAGCTCAGCAATGCGTCCTTTGTTAAGGTAAGGACCCGAGAAGCACCTGTGGTTGAAATAGATCTTGGGACAGCAGTATTTTCCATTGCCCAGGCCTGTAAAAATTTTTTTTTTAATATTATATGAAGATATGTATATATGATACAAGAACAGACAACACTGTCAACCAGTAATCAGAGATCTACCTTAGCTTACATTCCTACAACGTGCTCACCTGTCTCAGACTGGTTTGTCATCTGCTGTTTGACTGCATCAGGTGAGGAAGACTTTGGTGGCATTCTGCTGTAAAGTTAGAAAAAATAAAGGCTGTTTAGACTGATTTTATTGGAAACATTGAACTAATAAACCCTCTGCTGTACTCACTGTTTCTCTGGCTGCACAACTGCAATTTTTCTTTCTTTTTCAACTGAAAAACATCATTTCTGACGTCAGGGTAATTGCTTTTAAAACATACGCGTTTCAGTAATATTCTCATCAACGTATCTTCATAAAGTGAACATCTAATGAGCTGACGTGTGTACCTGGGAGCTTGATGGGGTAGACCAGCGGGTAGCCGTTGGTTTCACACCAGCTGACTGGAAACATGTCCAGAGAATCCACATGAACCATCAGCTCTGGCATCGGCTGCTTCAGGCCTACACAACCAAACACACACACATTAAATAACCTCTTCCACTACCCAGGAGCCAAAACAAGACCGTGAGCTCAGTTATCACATGTCTAAACATCCTGCAGTTCAAACAGCCACTCCAAGCTGAACTGTGAAATAAAACATCTTAACCTCTTTAGCTTTAGGAAATAAAACGTATGGACTTTAGCCTCAGTCTGTTTGATTCAGTCTAGTTGTAAGATTGCTGGAAATGGACAGAGTTGGACCATGGAGGGGGTAAATACAGCTCATTTAAGAAGTGGCTGCAGTTTAGTAGTGTCCTCAAGGCTTCAAAAGGCATCAACTAATGGTGGTGCTTAAAGCGTCTGTGACATGATTTTGTAACAATGCATAAAATTGCCCAACATAAATATCTTTTATCATTCAGCTATGTTCGTTTTTGCAAACAAACTTATAAATATATTTAATTTTGATTTTAAAGTGATTTTAAACTTTGCGCCGTGTTTATTCACGGGAAATCCGATTACACGCGAATGCAACATCTGTGACGTAGTATCGGGCAGAGGGCTCTGGTATGCTTTTACATATTAATGGCGAACAATTTAAAACCCGACAAATTTAGCAATCTAAGTTAAGATTTGAGCAATTTGTCTTCAGTATTTGTCTTCAGTTTGGGAAGCAGAAAGTTAGATGAACAAGAAACAGCGGGTTCTAATTTAGGTCTGCACCCGTATTTGAGTTTTACCTTTTCAGGAAGCAAGGGAGCTCCGAGTGACTGCCTCTGCCCGATACTACGTCACAGATGTTGCATTCATGTGTAATCGGATTTCCCGTGAATAAACACGGCGCAAGGTTTAAAATCCCTTTTAAATCAAAATTAAATTGATTTATCATTTTGTTTGCAAAAACGAACATAGCTGAATGATACAAGATATTTATGTTGGGCAATTTTATGCACAGTTACAAAATCATGTCACAGATGCTTTAATGGCTAAATGTATTTAATTCATATTACTAAGTTGTAAAGTAGTAACTACGGTAAACTTGATTGATGTGTAATTTAGCGTCTTGTTAAAGCAAACTGTAAAATATGGATTAATTTATCAGTGAACAAGTTGTTATGTTTTTATCTATAACTAAAAGTATTTTTTATGCTCTAATTTTAGCTGTTGAGCCATGAATGTGTTTTTACACTGATGTGTGTACATTTCTCTCTAGATTTCAGATCCAACACAATCTCATTTGAACTTTTCACATCTGAATCCTGCCTTCTAAAAACCAACACGCTGTATCTTCATGCCACGTTTGCTCACACAGTACAGTACAGAGACTTTTAGCTAAACTTAACCCATTCTTTCATGACTCCAGCTCACCTTCCAGGTTAAGCCAAACATATTGCCCTTTGACCTTTGTGACTGTGGCCACATGAACGTGTTCAGGTGACAGCGGGTTGACAGCCTCCAGTTTCATCGCTTCTTTAAAGCAGTGCTCACTCTGATCCTGAAAAGAAACAGGAAGGATCAAACCACACTTGAAGATGGAATTTCTCTCTGAATACAAAAAATAGAAACATTACGTCAGTCAAGCTGAAAGACTTTTAGTATTTTGCAGTTTATGACAAACCATGTGTCAAAGAAGAACACTGTGTACTGAACGGTATCATTTAAACCACATACTGTCAGATATCAAAAGCTCCACCACTAAACTACTCTTCCAGCAGCGGAGCTCACACGCCTGCAGCAGATAAATGATTTGCTCCGACAGTAAACAGAGCAGAGTTCACTTTCTGAGTCCTGAAGTGGAAGCAGCACCAAACCCAACCACATGTCACACTGGGTGTGAGACTGCTGCCGTACATTTTGTTAACAGGAGACCGGTGCTGTAGCTCTCAAACAGCTGGAATTATAAAATGTTTGGCTTAGTGACAATTTATTTTCCGTCTTTGCAAAGAAATAACCCATTTATATTTTAAAAAATAGCCATTTATAACTGATAAGATTAATATATTTGCCTGATTTAATCATAAACAAAAACATTTAGCTCTTACAAAGTACAACTAAGTCCAATTAATTTCATTTGGAAAAGCTACATTTAATAATGAGACACATTAAATATAGTCTTAACAAGTGGAAAAAGACCATTTATTTACCAAAAAATGCTTTTTAAAAATATTTTTCCTGATAAATAAACAGCATGGACTGCTTGAATACTAAATGAAGTTGACTCACATTTGGGAAGCAGTGCTGAGGAGCGGCCTCGGCCTCACACTTTTTCAGGTAATCTGCCCAGTCAAAGTCTGGACCCTGGTTTCCTGTTTATGACCAAACAAACACAAAGAAGACAGGGAAGACAGAAAGATGATGTAATCAGCTTGTTTTGTTCATTGTAACTGTGTCTGACTTTGAAACTTCTGCAACATCTGGTCAACTTCATGTTTTTGGACAACCTACAATGTTAGTACTTCCAGTACTGTAGAGACCATTTGTACCAACAGCGTTTGAAATTAAACTTTCCACACACAAATTGAGTAGATTGGGATAGTAATATCTTACAAAACAAATTTGGTTACAATATACTATATGCACTTTGAGATTCTAGCCTTTTAAAACATGGAATACCTCATTAAAATTCAAGGATTTTAAAGAATTTAAAGAATTTCAATTTCAATATCCTGTAACCACTGATAAGTTGTAACAGAAATATAAGTGCTACCTGGTGGGGGGGAGAGGGAGAGCCCATTTTTGAGACTCCACTGAGCCGGGAAGATCCCTGGACTGTCTCTGTGACACAGGAAGGATCGACCGGCGCCTTCGGACTCATCAATCCCGCAGAGGTCATCCATTGTCACCAGAAAGTATTTCTCATTGAACACCTGAAATATAAAAAGGAGGAGACTTTGTCAAATGACAGCTCTGGGCTTTAACAAAAAGATACACCGGCTGCAGTTTCAGGCTTCCCAGCATTTCATGAAAACAAAATTCCCAGAGTAAATCCTGACGTTCCAGGAAATTTTTCAGTCAGATAAAATGCTCAGAACTTGTGTTCACGTTAGTGTTTTAGGTAGTGGGCAGTCACATTTAGAGATGACAGGAAGTATACTGTAGCCTGTGGTACATGCACATGTCACTTATTCCTAGTAATTGTTTATATTGTATTACAGTGGTTACTAAAAAGCCAACACAGCCAATCGGTTAGGGACACATGTACCATGTACACAGACTCAATGATGCATGAATACTATCATTAGTACATGTACATGATACAATCTCAGAAAGATCTTTTAATCAGCAGATCAGTGTTCAAATGAGGTTTTCCTGTCTGGGAAATGTCCAAGTCATTTTCCAGGTTTTCTAGCGTCACTGGGAACCCTGAGCTTTCTAGACCTTTTTTTAATGGTTTCAGTTGTAAATAATTGAACTGCCTTCATTTTATTTTGGGCTGATTTTTATTTGTCTAAAACAACTGGTTCATATTTAGAAACATTTCCATTTTTTTAGCTTAAGATTTTGTGGTTACAGGGCCTTTGTCTCTTACTGAATACCATATATCAAAATAAAGTTCTTCAGATTAACAGGTCTCTCTTGTGGCTCAATGAGACTAGCCTGTATAAATAAAGGTTGAATGAAAAATTACTGTACAGAAGTTTTTGTACAAATTAAATTCACTTTATAAATTATCTGTTTATAAACCCGATACATTTTAAATAATTTGTGCACCTCAGAGTATACACTGTATGTGAACCAGGTTTCATAAAGTAGACAAGTGGACTTAAATTAGAACCAGCAGAAACTACAAATGAAAACTGCAACTTAATTATCTGTAGTGGCCTCCTTTACAGCTTTTGTTTCCTCTAACTTTGATAAAAAGATAAATAAATAATAATAATAATAATAAAAAAAAAATATATATACAGTATATATATATACAGTATATATATATATATATATATATATATATATATATATATATATGTATATATATTCCAGTGCGTAATCAGTCGATCACCAGTTACGCTGAAAATAAAACAATTCTGGTCACCTGCTGAGCAATCAATGCATCCCTGCTTTCTTCATCACCTGCTCTGCTTGAGTCACAGGAAATCAAACAGTTTCACTCGTGTTCAAACGTGCACTAACAAATCAATAGACTGAAGTCCATTTTTAAAACGAACAAAAAATATTAATAGCCGAAGCAAACAAAACGGCTAACAACAGTGAAACATCGCACCGCAGGAGAAACAGGAAAGACTGTTACCTTGGTGACAGTAGCAGGCCTGATGGAAATGGGTGCAGCAGGGTCAACAGCTTCTAGTTTCATCCTTTCCTTGAAACAATGATCAGCAATGGCAGGTGGATCCTGAGAAACATCAAAAACACACATTGTGGGACATTTTCAAAAGCTTAACTCTCACTTATTTTTACATTTGCAAACAGCTCAGCGGAGGCCTGCCAAAGTGTAAATGGTGGAAAAAGGAGGCATTCAGATGAGGAAAACACATAAAATTAGTTATTGAGATAAACCTTAGTAAACTCTGCGGACAGAGCTTCATCTTGAGGAAGGTTGCATATCCTCTGTCTAACCTCCTCCCACTCCACATCAGTCTGAAGTGCCAAGAGCTCTGAAGAAAATAAAAACACAAATCAGCTGCTGGAGAGAAAAGCCCAGCAAAGATCTACGATTACAGACATGACTAAGTGCTAAAGAGAACTTAACTAGAAAAAAGTGTTAATTTTTCACATGCTTTTATTAAATTTGAATGCCCATTTGAAAAAAAGCTTGTGCTAGGATTAAACTAACACTGGTATTATTTGGATCAGTACCACGGTTTGTTCTGGGCTCTTATTAGCTTCAGCAAGCAGTTTCCACAAACACAAAGCAACAAAAACTGGAATAAAAGCAGAGTATTAAATATCAATGAGGTCTCCGCTGCTGTGGCAGGAGAAGATAAATCAGCTGTGTCAGGATGGGTGCTTCGTACATTTTGCATATTAACAACACTGTATTTACAGACAGCTAAAAATGATCACCCTAATCGCACACAGAAAACCCATTTCAAGGTCGAGTGGGTCATAGTCACTTTAAAATGTTTGGTTCTTTTGTCTCGAAGAACACAAATGGTAATAACTATTTTCTGGTTATGAATAGGGCTGAATGATTTTGGAAAATAATCTAATTGCAATTTTTTTTTCTATAAATTGCAATTGCGATTTAAAACGCGATTATTTTTTTAATCAAGTATTTTTCAACAAACAGAAGCAATAAATCAATCTGTTTTATAATAAACAATGTCAGATTTATTTAAAGCAGAGATTACAATAAAGCAAACCAATCTTTGCCTTTTCTTTTCCCCATTTCTATTTTTTCTTGTTTCATAAACACAATAGTAAACATGTTAAGTGAACTTCCTAACTACTGTCTGAATTTCACATGACAGTTAAAGCTGGGGTATGTAAGATTGTAATGTAGTCTGTAACTTTTCAAACAATATATTTTTAACATATTTCTTCACTCTGTCACTATCTACTGACAAACTGATGTTAGACAAAGTAATCTCTGAAAAAAACTATAGTCCCCTTGCTTCTCTATCAGCATTTATAAAAACACTAAAAACACAGAGTGACCAGGACAATGACAGCCAATAAAAACAGAGTTTGTAACCAGCCAATTAAAAACAGAGCTTGAATTTGAATCAGCCAATAAAAACAGAGCTTGAATTTGAATCAGCCAATAAAAACAGAGCTTGAATTTGAATCTCAGCAGAGCCTCCCCCTCAGAGCCATATATGGCTCTGAGGGGGAGGGATCAGAATGCTTTGCCTGTTGAAATTTTTTCTAAGTTCTGCACTCTACAGAAAGTTACACATAGCACCTTTAATAAATAGATATAAAAAATTAGATATTAAAAAAAAATTACTGTTTGAAGTTCAAACAGTTCGGTCAGTGATCCCTGTCGGCTGATACTTTGCTTACTTGAAGTTGAAGCACTGGTTGTTGTCATTCTAGCCATGCAACCATCGTAAATGTCTTTGTGGTGTTTTTTTTTTTAAGTGTTGATAAAGATTTGTGTCGCGTGACCAGTCAAATTGCAGCCTTCGCGATTAGAAAATCTCATTTTATCATATTGCGATATTATTGCAAATGCAATTAATTGTTCAGCCCTAGTTATGAACTGTTTTTGTTTTAGTATTTCAGCATACTCTAAATGTCTGAAACTGTTTGAGCAGTTTCCCTGTTTTGGTAATAAACCCAGACATCTAGTCTACTTTCTAAAACTCGACCAGGTCAAGGCCGCTGACCTGAAGGAGGCCTCAGGGTGCAGCCGTGCTCTTTAGCCCAGCCAGGTGGGTGCAGGCGTGGGTGTAGATAAAAGAGCCAGAGTGTGGCGGGCGTGTCCGGGAGGCCCTCGGTGCCGAGCAGTCGCAGCTTCAGCCTTCCTCCGACGTTCTCCTCCACCTCCGCGGCCCAAGCCAGCCCCGGGTCGGTGTCGTCCTGGAGCTCCACGTAGCAGCCCGCACACAGAAGCTCCACTGGGTCTCTACCACGCTGGGGCTGGGGAGGAGACAGGGTGCGAGAGGTCGTAAATGAGGAGTAGACGGCACGCGCACTTACACAAACACACACGAACCAATGCCTGGGTTGTGAGAGGAACTTGTAGCGAGAGAATGAGCTGCATGACTAAATGATAGAGCCAAAGACGGAGGCTGGAAGTGAACTAATAACACGAGAGAATGTCACAGCCTGGTCTTACAATGAATTCACTGCACTCTAAAGCTCAGAGCCACGAATTTTAGACTTCATGTGGGCTGCACAAAAAAAGAGGGTCTAGAAGCAAAATGTGATTTAGTTCAGGTAGAAACTTGTTCAGACAGACATTTTCATTGTGAGGTACTGGTTTTATCATTTCAGTGTTGGGATTAGACACTAGACAAGAGCTTCAACAACATAAAGACTATTATTTTTACTATTATTGTTTTTTACTATTTTTGGAAAAATTGAAAGAGGATCTAGATAAATAAGACTGGAATGAAGTGTATGTTGATGATGCGAACAGAGCATATGATGAGTTTATGAATATCTTGGAAGCTCTGTATGAAAAGAATTGTGTGCAAACAAATCATACAAAGTGCTGGTGAAGATTCTCAGTCGTCCAGGACATGATAAAATCATACAATCATACAAAGAGAAATACGGTTGATCAACCATGGATGACAAAAGGGTTGAGAAATGCTTGTAAAAAAAAGAATTATTTGTATTCATGTTTCTTGAAATTGCGAAGTCAGAGCGCTGAAGAAAAATATAAAAAGTATAAAAATAAATTAGTAGGGATTATAAGGAAACATAAGAAAGAATATTATAGTAAATTATTAGATAAAAGTAATGGTGATATGAAAGCAACATGGCGAGTAATGAATAGTGTCCTGAAGAATCATAAAACAAAAACTGGTATTTCAAAATACTTTGTAAAAGACAACGATGAAATTCATGATGAAAATGAAATTGTAAATGGATTTAATCAATATTTTGTGAATGTTGGATCAAGCCTTGCAGCTAAAATACCAAAAGCAGATAATAATGTGATCCATTCAATTAAAGGTTGTGCAAATAGTATTTTTCTAAATGGAACTAACAAAGAGGAAATAATGAATGTAGTAAAAAATCTTACAGACAAGAGATCAAGGGACTGGGTGGACATGGATATGATGTTTGTAAAGGACATAATGAGCCATGTTATTGAGCCGTTTACATACATATGTAATTTATCATTTTCAACAGGAATATTTCCAGATAATATGAAAGTAGCTAAGGTAGTTCCTCTTTTTAAAAATGGTGATAAATGTGTGTTCAACAATTATAGACCTATATCCTTGTTACCACAGTTTTCAAAAATTCTTGAAAAACTATTTGTAAACAGACTAGATCAATTTATAGATAAACAAAATATTCTAAGCAACAGTCAGTATGGGTTTAGAGCAAAAAACTCTACATCAATGGCTCTCATGGAATTAATGGAACAAATAACTACTGCTGTCGATCAAAAACAATATTGTATCAGTATTTTTGTTGATTTAAAAAAAGCATTCGATACTATTGATCACACCATTCTCCTTGAAAAACTGAACAAATATGGTATTAGAGGACCAGCATTACAGTGGGTATCTAGCTACTTGAAAGATAGGAAACAATTTGTACAAATAAATGATGTAAGATCTGACCTCTGTAATATCACATGTGGAGTTCCCCAAGGCTCTGTACTTGGACCAAAGCTATTTATTTTATATGTGAATGACTTGGTAAATGTGTCAGGACTCCTTAAATGTGTACTTTTTGCTGATGATACCACATTTTTCTGTTTAGGTGAAGATATAGAACAAATGTTGGAATTGATAAAGACAGAATTTGTCAAGATACAAACTTGGTTTAAAATAAATAAATTATCATTAAATCTAGAAAAAACTAATTACATGATATTCAGTAATAAAAAGAAAACTGTTGATGTTCCACTCAAAATTGAGGGTGTTGAGATTTGTAGAGTGAGTGAGGTGAAGTTTTTGGGTGTTATCATTGATGACAAACTGACATGGAAACAACACATAAATTCTGTAAGAATAAAAATAGCTAAATCGATTGCAGTACTGTACAAAGTCAGAGACCTATTGAATGATAAAGCTCTGTATTTGTTGTATAACACAATCATTGTTCCACACTTAATCTATTGTATTGATGTTTGGGGGAATGCGTGTAAAACAATCACAAAGCCTATTTTTGTATTACAGAAAAGAGCTGTAAGAATTATCACTAGAAAACATTACTGTCATCCATCAAGTACATTATTTTATCAACTGAAGTTATTGAAGTTCCATGATTTGGTAGACTATAATATTTTATCAGTTATGTATAGGGCTCAAAATAATGCATTACCTTTAAATATCCAAATGCATTTTGTTAAAAGACAAAGTTGTTATAATCTTAAGGGGACAGAGATGTTTGTAAAACCACAATTCAGAACTAGTTTGAAGGGACGTTCTACCTCAATCCAGGGAATTAGATTATGGAATGGCTTGGAGAATGTAGTTAAAAATGCCAAGTCAATGTTTACATTTAAGAAAATGATCAAAACGAATGTGTTAAAAAATATATGAAATAGCGTAATGTGTATTGTATTAGTTAGAAAATTAGAAAGAGTTAGTCATTTTGTACTGTTGGTTGAAGATTATTATTGTTTAATCTGATTGTTGGAAAAGGGGCAGATATAATAAGATTTATTCTTCTTTCTGCTACCTTTCATTTTTTTATATTTTGTACATTATCATTTATGGGATTGTCTTGTATCGTTTCTTTTGTAAAAAAATGAACAAATTTATTAAACATAAGCATAAACTATTAAAAGTACGCACACACAGGGCTGGGCCATATCATATCGTTCACGATAATACCGGTTAAAAAAAAAGTGTGCCCGGGAAAATTAATATCATGATATGCTAACTTCATGACGTAATTACGTCAGTGTTTGCCCCGCCCCGTTAACAGAACCAAGCGCGTTGAACTACCGAACCGAACTGCGCACCCCCCGATCTACCTGTTGGTACTGGCGTAACGCTAATTAGCTGCGCACAATACTAGCTAGCTAAAGTGCTAAAAACAAACAACGCGCGGCTCGGCTGCATCTCTCCATCCAGCTCTAAACTGCAGGTACAGACAGTGTCTCCCTCACCCCCACCAGCCTTGACTTTTATCTCTCACCCCACCCCGCTCTGGGCTGCCGGTGCAAACACGCGCAGCTGTGTCTCTTGAGTCCCACAGTCCATGGACCAAGAGGCAGGTGATCAGAGACAGAGCATCAGAGAAATTAATCATTCCTGCGAGGAAGATGAAACACAAACAAGCTTCAGGGTCAGCTGATCACCTTGTTACAAGTTCTGGAAGTTATAGCTCATTTAAAGGCAACATATATTTTGTTGAATTTTACATTTATGCTCAACAGATCTTAAGCTTCTATTTATTTAGTTATTTTGTGAAACTGCACCTGCACTTTAGTTTTTGTGGTAGATTTTTTTTATCTTTATTTTGTGCAGACTTTTTCAATCTAAATAACAGAAGGATCATTTTTATTTTTATACTTTAAGACTGAACACTTTTCTAAATAAAGTAATTTCAGTAAAATTAACCCTTGTTTTTTGAGTTTTTATATAATACTGCAAAGCAACATGTTAAGTTAATTTTGTCAAATGAATAACTATGATTTCTATTTTTTATTTTTTTTGGTTATATCACGAAATTTATCGTTATCGTCAGAATTATCTGCAATATCACAATATTATATTCGCGCCATATCGCCCACCCCTACACACACACAGATTAAACAAATACATGTGAGTTCGTGTAACTCGCTTCTAAACACAATCAGCTTGGTGGTAACATTTTCTAAAACCTTCACTGATAATGTTGTTTCAGACCCATAAAAAGACAATTTAATCAGATTTACAGTGAACTATCCTTCACGCCTGTAAATTATATTTTAGACAGACACCTGCTGCACAGCCCTCTTACCATTTCCAGCAGGTTGGCGGGAGCGCTGCACTCCTCAGCCAGGGCCTTCTCCAGCAGAGCCTCCCAGTCTGGATGTTTCTCACGCACACCTGAGGTGGAAGATTCACAAACTGTTTAATTTGATAACCATAAAAAAAATAAAAAAAATAAGTGGTCTTAAAGATTAAACTATTATTTTTGTCTCTGTCAACTGATACGCTAGAGAAAGGCTGCGCAATCTACAACAAACGAGAGTTCATCACAAAGAACAGATTTTAGCAAAAGGTCAAATTCAGATGCAATGGCTTTATAAACACAAACTGTACAGGTAGTCCCCGACTTACGAGTGCTCTTACATACGAGGTCCCGGACTTACGAGCTGGCGAAAGAGAAGTAAATTTGTAAAAAATACAGCACTTTTTTGTGTTTTTAGATGAAAGTGTGTTAGCTAACCGTTTGGAAACACGTTTCCGACCATGTTTATGAACTAATATGAACGTTTTTGATGAAAAACGAGTGTTCGTAGTAGCGCTAGCATAAATGTTCCAACTTACGAGCGAAAATCCGGACTTACGAGAACACGTGCTTCGTGTTCCAACTTACGAATTTTCGTGTTACGAGCAACTCGCAGGAACGGAACTCGCTCGTAAGTCGGGGACTACCTGTATTCAGATATAGAAAGTGTTTATAACTGGCAGGTCAAAGTTTATTTAAAACTCACAGAGGAAAACATGTTTTAGCAGTTTAAGACAAAACTACTGTATTGGTAAAAAAACCTACAAGATCAGAAGGATCTGCTTCGTCTGAGACTAGGGCTGGACGATATGGCCAAAATTTTTATCACAATATAGTTCTTAATTTCGGTCGATAACGATATAATTCGATATCGATATAAACAATATAAAAGCCTAAAAAAAACTATAAACTATACAAATAAATTAATGTTCTCCTTGTATTTGTATTTAGCCTCCAAAAAGATGGAAATCACCATCAAATAAACATAAACTTCTCAACCCAATAATTCTCAGTCGGGTCATCTGGACAGTTTCTTTTTTATAGAAACGTTTCACCCTCCATCCTCCATCCAATTTCTATAAAAAGAAACTGTCCAGATGACCCGACTGAAAATTATTGGATTTGGTACGTGGATTATTGAGCATGAACTTTCTTGCCATAAAATTCTCAACTGTGTCAATATTAATAGTTTTAACTTTAAACATCTTTAAAATTTACAGCATTGAAATTCATAGTTAATTAAATAAAACTTTTGGGTGTTGTTATTTATAAGAAGCTGACATAGAAATCTCATGGAAATTACTTAAGAATAAAAATAACAAAATCAATTGCATTACTGTATAAAGTAAAATAGTTTTTGAATGACAAAGTTTTGAATATATTGAATAATGTAATGATTGTTCCATATTTAATCTGTTGTATTGAAGTTTGGGGAAAAGCATGTAAAACTATTACAAACCCTGTTTTTTTTGTTTTGTTTTTAAAGAGCTATAAGAATTATTAGTAGGAAGTGCTATGGTCACCCAACAAATATTTCATCAGTTTAAATTATTAAAATTTTATGATTTGGTTGAACATAGTATTTTACAAGTCATGTATAAAACTGAAAAAAAATTACCCCCCAAATATTCAATTAAAATTTGTTTAAAGTTATTAAACCCTGAAGGGAATGTAAATGTTTGTAAAACCTCCATTTAGGACTAGTTTGAAGGAGCTGAGTTGTAAATCAGGAAACAGGATTGTGTTGACTTGATATCACCATAAACATTTCTAAAACTATGTTTTAAAAGATGATTAAATCAAAGTTGTTGGGAAGGTGTGGTGCAGGTGAAGTGAAGGTTGTTGTTTGTTTGTAGTTATTTTGTATTTTTTAAACAAGGGGCAGATATTAAAACACTATTTTCGTCTTTCTGCACATTTTCATTCAGTGTTTTTTCTTCTTCTGATGAATTTGTTTTATTTTGAATAAAAAAACATGCAGGGCTGCTGGGGCTGTTTGTTTACAGTACGTCGTAGTTTCAGGGAAACGTTGGCTCAAACTTTATTGTTCTTCATCTTCTGACTCTCATCATATTCTATCGAGTGGAAACTCTTCATTCATTCATTCAACCTTTATTTAGTCAGGTAAATCTTTTGAACCTCATGGGCTCATTTACGAAAGCGACCTGCTAAAACTAAAGAACAATGAACAGCAGTGATAGAATTTCATTAAACAATAAACAAACAAACAATAAACAATAGAAAACAAAAAGAGAGAAAAAAACAAAAGATTTTTTTTTTTTTTTTTTAACAAAGTATCAAAAAACTAGCAAAACATTATAAGGTAGACGTATAAAATCAAAGACAGGAACAAATCTGCATTGGTTTTTGCCAGGATTCCAACAGATTCTGAAAACCATTTAGAGAAGTCAAGGTCGAGAGCTTCAGATCTTTTTGTAAGATATTCCATGAAGCAGGAGCGGAATAGGAGAAGGCCCTTTTTCCAAGTTCAGTCCTCACTGACGGAACACTGCAGGTAATCATGTCCTGAGAGCGCACACTGTAGCTGCACTCACGCAAAGACATGTAGGAGGAGATGTATGAGGGCAGCAGACCAAGAAGTGATTTAAAGATGAAAATGTACCAGTGGAAGAGTCTGCGTGAGGTTAATGATGTCCAGTTAACCAGTGAATACAGGGTGCAGTGGTGGGTACGATAATCACAACCAGTTATGAATCTTAGTGCACCATGATAGACCACATCCAACATCTGCAGGGTGCTTTTAGGAGCATTCATGTAGAGAATGTCACCGTAATCAATGGAGGGAAGGAAAGTCACAGATACAAGGCGTTTCCTAACATTCAGTGTTAGACATGATCTGTTTCTGAAAAAGAAACCCAGTTTAACTTTCAATTTCTTCACTAGGTTTTCCACGTGGAGTTTAAAAGAGAGATGTGAATCGATCAGGATACCCAGATATTTATAGGAATCAACAAACTCAATAGGGACACCATTTGAAGATAAAATCAGAGGAGGATCTGCTGGAACCGCCTTCCTATTTGAAAAAAACATCCCTTTTGTTTTATCAGCATTTAGGACAAGTTTGAGACGGAACAAATCTGACTGGATGATGTCAAAAGCGGATTGTAGTAACTGGAAAGCCTTAGCTACTGTTTTAGCTCGGCAATAAACAACTGTATCATCAGCATAGAAATGTAAGGATGCATCAGGGATGCAGTGACCTACATTAGCTATGTAGATTGTAAAGAGAGTTGGTCCTAAAACTGAGCCTTGTGGTACACCATTTTTAACTGTTAAATAGCTGGAAGAAGCACCGTTATGTTGAACACATTGCCTCCGATTGGAAAGATAGTTAGAAAACCAACCGATGGTGTGATCAGAGAAACCGATTTCTGAGAGCTTATGACACAGGATGTTATGATCCACAGTGTCAAAAGCTTTAGACAGGTCTAAGAAAAGTGCAGCACAATAGTCCTTAGCATCCAATGCTTCAACAACATCATTCAGAACCTTCAGAGAAGCAGTTGTTGTGCTGTGTTTTTTCCTGAAACCAGATTGATGGAGAGGTAAGATGTTAAATGAGTCCAGATAATTTTTGATCTGAGAGTTTATCAGTTTTTCTTGAACCTTGGCTAAGATGCAGAGTTTAGAGATCGGTCGATAATTGTTCAGTGAGGTGGGGTCACCTCCCTTCAGCAAAGGAAGAACAAAGGCTGTTTTCCAAGCATCCGGAATGGTGTTTTGGCTTATGGATAGATTAAAGATGTGGGTCACAGGGACTGTGATGATATGAGCAGCCAGCCTTAAGAAATAAGGTGGAAGTTCATCTGGACCTGCAGATTTTTTAGGATCAAGATCATTTAACAGTTTATTTACCTCACTGACTGAGAATGGAGAAAAAGAGAAGGTGTGATTAACAGATGGTTGGCTTGTAGGAGGGATTTGATTTGTTGAAGTTTGATTATTAGATAAAGTGGCCGATTTTCCGTTTGTAACTGTATCAAATAAAGAACTAGAAGCAACAAAATGTTTATTGAAACAGTTCAGGATCTCGTGCTTATTTGACACAGGAACAGAGTCAACAAGAAATTGTGATGGGAGGTCAGATGATTGGGGGGTGCCTGAGAGAGATTTAATGGTTTTCCAGAATTTTTTAGGATCGTTTAGATTTTTGGAGGTCTGAGATAAGAAGTAGTTACGTTTTGCAGCTTTAATGGCAGTTGTGCATTTATTCCTTAGCTGCCGAAATTTCAACCAATCAGTGTCTGAGTGTGATTTTCTTGCTGCTGCCCAAAGATGATCTCTCCAGTGCAGGAGATCAGCTAGTTCAGGAGTAAACCAGGGGCTGTCACGGCCCTTTATCCTGAACTGCCGGAAAGGATTAAATTCAGATTAAACAAGTTAGAATAGATGTTCCCACCGCTAGTTAGAACGACTCCATCACGTTTTGCAAAATAAAGAAACCGAGTAGGACTCGCTGCAGAAGAAGCCTGCAGTTTAACAAAACCGAACTACGTCCACACCTACGAATTAGTCTTTCCTCTCATCAGTGATGTCGTCTGCTTTCTCTTCGCTTGTGAAACTTTGTTCAGTCACATTCTGACGGTCATGAGCACTCGTTTGACTCGTTTTGAAGCGAAAACTTAACGCGCTTTGGAGACTAGCTTAGCTTTTAGCCTGCTACCGCTAACGCCTGCTGCTGGACTGAGCGCTGCGTAACAACGACGTCACCACGCACGTTTTGTGTCACAGCTTTTTCTGTCCGGGCGGGTTGTTGAAGCAGCCGCTCCAACCCGAACAGAAACAGAAAAACGTCAGTGAAACGTTGTAAAATCCTATCGAAATATCGAAAATATGCTTAAACTTCATATCATCGTTATTGAATAAAAGTATATCGCGATATTTATCGTTATTGAATTATCGTCCAGCACTATCTGAGAGTGACCACGTCAGAGGAGATGAGGAGGTGCTCTGTGCTCTGCCTCACGGAAACGTGGATTTCTAAGGAAACACCGGATTCTGTGTATGAGCTGGATAACAGACTCTTTTTCAGAACGGACCGGTGCATCGAGACTACGGGAAAAACACGAGGCGGCGGTGTGTGTGTTTACGTGCACAAGGATTGGTGCTCAAACTGTGCTGTTATCAAAAGCCTTTAATCAGCTGCTGTGGAGCTGATCACAGTAAGGTGCCGTCCTCATTATCTACCCCGTGACTATTCAGTGATCCTTATCACAGTTATCTATATCGCCCCAGATGCTAATGTCGCCCTTGAAGAAATTCATGACTTACTCAGCTCGCTGCAGTGTAAATATCCAGAGGCGCTCTGCATTGTTTCAGGTGATTTCAATCACGTGAATTTAAAGGACCGTCTCCCATCCTTCAATCAGCACGTTTCCACAGCAACAAGAGGAAGTAAAACGCTCGACCACGTCTACACAAATGTGAAAGGGGCGTACACAGCGAAGCCACGCCCACCGCTCGGGGCTTCTGACCACTCCTCTCTGCTCATGGTCCCAGCACAGCTTCCCCCGCTGAGACGCTCTAAGCCGGAACTAAGAGAGATCAAACTCTGGCTCCAAGACAGCTCCCCCATGCTAAGAGACTGTTTTGGAAATATGAACTGGTCTGTTTTCAGGGAGACAGCAGCTGACGGAAACTCAGTGAATCTGGAATTATATGCTTCATCTGTATTGGGTTATATCAGCACATGCTATGAAAACTTACCCATAAAAAAACATGTTAAATCTTACCCCAACACAAAACCCTGGTTAAATAAAGAGGTTCGCACCTTGCTGGCAGCCAGGAACACTGCCTTCAAGTCTGGAGACTCAGAGAAGCTGAGAAGGAGCAGGAAAGAACTGGTTGCTGGCATTAAGAGGGCTAAAACCACATATGCATAGAGGATCGAGGGTCAGTTCACCTCACAAGACCCACGGAGCATGTGGAGAGGCATCAAATGCTTAACAGATTACAAGAGTAAAAGCAAACAATGCCCCAAAGACCCATCTCTGCCTGATGCCCTCAATAAGTTTTATGCACGCTTTGAGGACCCAAATAGACCAGCCAGCACCAGACTTACCTCACCACCAGATGAAGAGCATCTCAGCGTGACCGCAGCAGAAGTGAGAGGCAGTCTCAGAAGGATCAACCCTCATAAAGCAACCGGACCAGACAACATCCCAGGGAAAGTTCTGAAGGAATGTGCGGACCAGCTCTGTGAGGTGCTGGCTGACATCTTCACCACCTCACTTGCACTGGAGTCAGTTCCCACCTGCCTGAAGACCGCCACCATCATCCCAGTCCCAAAGAGCTCCACAGTGACTGGTCTGAATGACTATAGACCGGTGGCCCTCACCCCGATAGTCGCTAAATGTTTTGAGAAACTGGTCATGTCCCACATCAAGACAACCGTCAACATCAACGAGGACCCTCATCAATATGCATACCGCGAGAACCGATCAACAGAGGACGCCATCTCCTCTGTGGTCCACACTGCTCTCACCCACCTGGATCAGAAGGACTCATACGTCCGTATGCTCTTTGTGGACTTCACATCTGCCTTCAACACCATGATCCCCCAAACTCTGATAGACAAACTATCTACACTTGGACTAAGCCCCTCTATTTGTAACTGGGTCTTAGACTTCTTAACAAACAGACCACAGTCCGTGAAGATCCACAACTTCTCCTCCTCCACCATTACCCTCAGCACTGGCTCTCCTCAAGGATGTGTGCTGAGCCCTCTTCTGTTCACTCTGCTCACATATGATTGTACAGCCACACATCCAGGCTGTCATATTGTTAAGTTTGCAGATGATACAGCGGTGGTGGGATGCATCACAAACAATGATGAGTCCAGCTACAGACAGGAGGTGGAACACCTGGAGAGCTGGTGCAAAGAGAATAACCTTCACATGAATGTGAAGAAGACAAAGGAGATGATTGTGGACTTCAGAAGGAACAAACACACCCACACCCCACTGAACATAAGTGGATCTGCAGTGGAAGTGGTCTCCAGCTACAAATACTTGGGTGTACACTTGAATGATAACCTCAGCTGGAGCAACAACACCACCAGCCTGATCAAGAAAGGTCATCAGAGACTCTACTTCCTCAGACGGCTGAGACGAGCTGGTCTGAGCAGCCCAGTCCTCACCTCCTTCTACAGGTGTGCAGTGGAGAGCATCCTGTGCTCCAGCATCAACGTGTGGCATGGAGGCTGCACAGCTGCAGAAAGAAAAGCTCTACAGAGAGTGGTGAAGGCTGCACAGAAGATGTTGGAGTCAGTCTCCCCACCATCACAGACATTTACACCTCCAGATGCAGGAAAAGAGCCACCTGCATCATGAAAGACCCCACTCACCCAGCACACTCACTCTTTGCCCCACTCCCCTCAGGACAGAGGTTGAGGAGCATCAAATGTAGAACCACTAGACTGAGGAACAGCTTCTACCCTGAGGCTGTTAGACTCATGAATAAATAAATAATAAGAATAATCACTGTGAAAATATCACATCATGCTGATGCTGATCTGTTTTCTTGTTGCTGTGTTCATCTGTGACCATCTGCTCATACAGACTCATGTTCGTGCTGCTGTTTATAATGATGTTTTTCTACTACATTAGGGCTTAGTGTATTACTAGTTGATGTTTTTCTTAGTTAATCCTAGATGTTATTACTGTTTTTCTCTTGCATTTGTTGTGGGACCCTGTGTACATAATCTCGTTTTCATCACATGTACCACATGCTGTGCAAATGACAAGTCTCTCTGACTCTGACTCTAAACTTCAGTTTCTTCTAAAGGCAACTCTGACAGCAACAAGTCAGAGCAAAATGTGAATTCCTCTCTGACTGTAAACAAATGTTTAGCTAAAATATGAGTAATGCAAGTTGCAGCTATAGATTAAAAATGACCAAATCTGAAGGGACAAAGAGGAGGATATGGAGAGCACTACTTAATGGACAGAAACATTTTTAAGCTGGAGTGTCTATCAAAGTGTGAATTTAGTTTCAGGAAGACTATCAGCACATTGATCAGAAGGAATGAATAAGTAAAAAGACAAGTATGAGGAGAAAAATATATAGACGTAGTATTTTATAGTAGAGGTGGATGTTTTAGTGTTTTGAAGGAGAAACTTTGGAGACACCTCGCTGCTGCAGTGGTTTTACGCCTCACGTCAAACCACAAGTGTGTGTCCAACCTTTTCATAGTCTTCTCCATTAAATTATATTTTCACAAAATGTGCAAGACGCCAATACAAAACAAGAAGTCTTTAACTCAGTTATCGTTTAAATATGGATCCAAACAGTACGAAAAATCATATTCACGAAAAATAAACTGAATTAAATGTATTCTTGATCAGTTGTTTATTGTTGTTAAATCCTGATGCCTCTATCTGACACAGGTCTAACTCTGGATCTTACCCTTGGGCGGCCTCATGGTTTTGCCGTGCTGCCGGCTCCAGCCCAGCGGGTGCAGGTCTGCAGTCATGATGTCACACCAGAAGTCAGCGCGGCGGTCGTCCTGGTATCCTTCGTAGCGCAGCAGCAGCAGCTGGCCACATGTGGTGATGATGGAGGCCACCCAGTAAGGACCGTCAGCCTCTGAGCGCGCACACACCTCCAGCTTCATGCCTGGGGTTAGCCCTGTCTGCGGACCCTGGTCCACCTGAGACACAGTCAGAAACAATGAAACACACGTTAGTTTAGAGCTCTTTTAAAGTGGACTCTACATTTTGAAGAGTATTTCCAGATTTAAAGTGTAATTTCACAAAAATGAATAGTTGTTTTAAGCATAACGAGCTATGAAGGTGGTCACCTACATGTTTGAAGGCATGATGGGGCACGGCCACGGCTCCAGTCTCCTCCAGGTAGTCATCCCAATTAAAGTCAGCCACATCCTGAGCACACTCTCCATCTGAAACAGTGGCATCCATCTCTTTTCACGTCTTCTTTCCAATATTTTCATTCAAGTAGTTTCACACAGCTGCTCGAGCAGTAGCCCTTACCAGACTCCAGCGTCTCCTGGCTCATGCTGGTGCCCCGCCGGCCCCTTCAAGGCCGAGACTGGGAACTCTGGGAGGGAACACATGAGGACAATTATCAAGAGAGGAAGAGAAAAAAATCTGGTCCAGAACTTTGGTGAAAAAGAAAAAACAATACACCAAATTTGATTTAATGATTAATTTTCAATAACATGTATGATAATAATAATAATATGTCCAATAATATAAGATATGAGACTTCTGCATTATACCAACACAGGAGCCACACTGCATTTGCAATTCCACTGTGGTTTGGTGCTTTTTTTTTTAATCAGTTCATCAGATAGAACTTAAAAATGGAAACAGAGCATTCATAAATTTCAAAACGAAGCAAATGTTTTTTTTAATGGAAAATAGAAAAATAGAAAAAGACAAAAATCAGATTTTCTGAGGATACATTCTTGTAGAGTATGGATTCAAAAACTTCTCAAAACACTGACAAACATGGGTACGACAAATAAATAATACATGTACACAGTATTTGTATGGAAGTGTAATACTGTACAGTACTGAGTAACACTGTACTTTAAAAATGGTAAAAATGACTAAATTGCTTCAATTCGAAAAAGATAAAAAAAATCACCCACAGTCATTTTCACATAGCTCTAAATTTAAGAGCCCCACAAACACCAAACCTACAGAAATTAACATCTACCTGTATGTTTGGAAGATGTTCTATTTGTTTCCTGGCACAGGATACTTTG
>JBBPBX010006503.1:0-22474 GCA_038048925.1 Garcialebias charrua | reverse complement strand
AAGAGAAAATGACCATATATGGAAAAGTGCAACAAATAGAAACTGACACATTTTCAAACGCTCACAGAGTTTGTACTTTAGTTTTAAAATCTAATGTTTGACAGCATTACAGTGACCTGCACCTTTAAAACCCCACTGACATGATTTTTTAATTTTCATAAAATTGCTCAAAATATATATCTTTTATCATTTAAATATGTTCGTTTTTGCAAACAAAATGATAAATCACTTTAATTTTGCTTTATAAGAGATTTTGAACTTCAAGTCGTGTTTAATCGTGGGAAATCCAATTGCAGCGAACGCACCATCTGTGATGTAGTATGAGGCAGAGCTCTGGGCTTGTCACAGTGAGCGTGTGAGCAGCTCGACATGAAGGTAAGTCTGATACAGCATCAGACCTAAATTAGATCCTGTCGTTTCTTGTTCCATCACCCAAACTATTTTCCCAAAATGAAGACAAATAGCTCAAATCTTCACATAGATTGATAAATTTGTCGGGTTTTAAATTGTCCCCTATTAAAGAGACCAGAGCCCTATCTCACTACATCACAGATGGTGCGTTCGCGTGTAATCGGATTTCCCATGATTAAACATGGCTTGAAGTTCAAAATCACTTTTAAAGCAAAATTAAAGTGATTTATCATTTTGTTTGCAAAAACAAACATATTTAAATGATAAAAATATATATTTTGAGCAATTTTATGAACAGTAAAAAAAATCATGTCAGTGGACCTTTAAGAGGAAATGCACACTTAAGACACATAAGCTATTTTACTTCTTCACTCAGCGTCAAAAACATCAACAAAAAGAGCCGTTGTTTGTTTCAGCCGCTCTGAAATCCTCAAATCGAGGCGTGCTGGGTCTCATTTAACAACGCTCCCAAATTTTAACAATAATACTCAAACAGCGATGTTCTCATCCTGGAAGTAGCGCCTCCAGATGGTTGGTGTTAGCTGGAAAATTTAGTCTCACCAGAGTCACTTCTAGTTGTGAAACTCATTTTCCAAAGCCTCAGTCCTTTTCTCGTGCAGATGTGAAGACTCAGACAGAGGTTTGACATGAATGTGGACACACACACGTCAAGTTTTGACACGAGATGCTGACACAGGGCGCAGTGAAAAGCAGATGAAATAAGTTATCTCAACAACGGAGGTTGTGCGAGCGGGAAAGGAGGCCGCGCTGGGCGTGACAGCGCCGGGCAGCGTTGGCCTCCGTCAGCCCCACTCCATTCAGTCGACCTGTCACACTCGTCTTTGTCACATCTGACATCTCTATTAAAAACAGGGGCCCGCCCCCACCCTCCCCGACCACTGAACTGCCACCACGACCCCGGAGCTCCTCTGGGATCAGCGCCGCCTTTCACCCGCGACCCTGCACCAGACCCTCTCTGTCTTTTACCCCGCTCCCACCGACACAAACGCACACACCAGAGGGCCTCATTGTCCTGGGGAGGGAGGCGGGGGTCACTTTTCTGATACAAGACAGTGGGGATTTAAAAAAAAGAGCAGCAGGGTAAGAAGAGAAACAGACCTGAATTAAAGAAGTTTTTTTTAAAATGCCCTGACTGAGCTCACCGTGTGAAACAATTCAGAGATTTTAAACAAACTAGAGACGCTGCATCTAAATATGAGCGCCGAAATAACCTGTGAAAAGTAGCAAAGCGCAGCTAAAACAACAAAAAGTCAGTAGCAATAGCAAAAAGCTAGATAAACGCTAAGAGTAGCAGAAATATAGCCAACAAAACGATGTTTTTGAAGAAACTGAACGGAGCTCAATAGATTTCTCTGGGATAATTAGCTAAAATAAAATATTTAAAACAGTATAAATGTACATAAACACATGCATTTAAGGCTGACTGTGTATCACAACACTTCTAACCTCTGACATGTTTGTAATTTCCCAGATCAATCTTTTGAATCGACTCTGATCCATCAGACTGCGTTGCAGTTTACAGCAGATTGCCCCGTGCAGAAGAACCAGCCGCTGCAGTCCCAGTGCGAACAGGAAGAGTACCAGTACCACTTCCCTGTTCGTACCCGCCGAACGGCCTGCGTGGACCACAGCTCACAGCAGCCGACACGCTGACTGAAGCTGAAAGAGAAACGGTCAAACGTGCACACAGATTCACACACGCAGATTCACACACACAGATTCACACACGCAGATTCACACACACAGATTCACACACACAGGAGACAAGCGAGCTGCAGCCTCTTTGCAGCAGAGTCATATTCTGATCAGCACTCAACATGAACACCGCCTCAAACTCCACTGAATGGCTCATCTTGACTGTAGTAATTTAGCAGCAAATGTGAGAATATATGTAGCTTTTCTTGTTCTTGAGCACACACCACGTCTTAGAAATACTCAATAATATGGATCGAAATTTAGATCTTCTTACTTGCAGACTTAATTGTGATAAGCAAGTTTCCCTTTGCATTTTGTTTTATTATACAAATGATAACAGATTTATTTTGCCTTTATCTGCAGTCATACATTCACCTGCTGTTTACATGATTCCTCAAAAAAAAAATTTTTTTTTCATTCATGTGTTTTTTTGGTGTGTAAACAGCAGAGTTGGAAATTAGGGCCAAATAAACCTGTTAAGCAAAGATTAAGCTGCATGGATTTTTTTAAAAATATGAATTTAATAGAATTCCAATCTGCATCTGATACCCAATAAACTACAATCGATCTCTGTGCTTCAATTTCAGATATTCTCATTCATCACTCACATGGTGTAAAGTTGGCTCAGTGCAGCGCTGCTGCCAGAGACGGAGATAAAAGATGGAGGAACAGTGAGTCCTCGCACTGCCATGACATGTAATTCATGTAGTGGCGGCTCTTTCACAGGGTTTAGCTGCAGTTTGTCCAAACGGCTGCTGCATCAGGTTGAGCACGATGCAGAGACAACAGCAAGTTGTTAGATAAGCAGGTTTACTTTTATTATCGTCTACTGAAGAAGGTGAAAGGTTGATGGTGGTTTTGTCTGTTTTTTTTTTTATTCAACTTTATTTTGGTAAATTAAAAACATTACAAACAAAAAGAAAACAATATAAAATGGTAAATCAATAATTTACCAAAAAAGGAATAGGCTGAAGCCAAGGCTTACTTGCCCTATTCATAGACTCAGCAGTCTGACAGATATCTACTGTCCATACATATACATAAGTGCACATACAAACATTTACTGTGTATTTAAATACGCAAGTACACATTCTCACAACACACATGGTTACAGAATACATATATATATATATCTACATAACATCTCCATAAGCTTTTATAATTTTACATTTTAAGGCTCTTTTGAAGCTCACCAAAAAAGCACATAATTTGAGATCATCACTCAGTTCATTCCACAGTTTCACGCCGATAACTGAAATACATCTAGATTTTACTTTACTTTTCTCTTTACCTTGTTCAAATATTAACAAACCTCGTAAATTATATTTACTCTCTCTTAACTTAAATAATTTCTGAATTCCAGAGGGAAGACTTTTATTCAGTGCTTTATACATTATTTCCAGCATTTTTATATAAACAATGTCATTAAATTTTAAAGTATTATTTTGAATAAAAAGTTTATTACTGTAGTTGGTTCACAATATCCCACTTTATTAATAAGCCTAATTGCTTTTTTTGGTAACTTTATTAATACGTCAATAGTTTTATTTGCATTTCCCCATATTTCTGAGCAATATAACAAGTAGGGCATAATCAAGAGTATATACCGTAATAAGAAAGCCTTTTACATTTATTAAATCTTTTATTTTAAACAATATTCCAATAGTTTTTGCAATTTTATTTCTAATATATTCAATATGAGGTTTATATATAAGTTTGCTATCCAGAATGATACCTAAAAATTTTGTCTCAAACTGTCAATTTCAACTCCATTTATATGTAACTTTACATTATTGTAAATCCGATACCTGAAAATACCATAAATGTATTTATTTATTTTTGTTTGACTGCGGTGTTAGCAAAATATCTCAAGAACTAGAGAACAGGCATACTGTAGCATCTTCTAAGAAGACCAAGTCTGTTTGAGGATGATAAATACCCAGAATCCTTCACTCTGTGAGTGCAGAGAGCGATGCAAACACTTGAAACTATGAAACAACATTTAATGGAGGACGTTCTGATAGATGGTTATACTCATTAGGACGGTATTACCTTATTTAATCTTGTTTGGGTCGAGGGGGTGGGGAAATCAAAATAGTGATCCACAGCCCATTTCATTCATTTACTAAATAAACAGTATTGTTTTTCCTGATTAGATTTACAAGATACAATAAGTTTTCAATAACACCGAGTCCTGCATGTGCACCATAACAACAACAACAAACATGATTTATATAAAAAGAGCAGGTAAGGCAAAGCAGCATCTTGTGAGTAGAGGCTTGAAGGAGCTGATTTATTATTATCATCCAAAAAGTTGGAGTAGAATGAACGAAAACGTTAATACAGCGATCAACTAGTGCTCAAAATCACTTTATTTCTCCTCCAAATCGCTCCAGTCGAGCACTCGCTGCCCTCACCTGCTTTTGTGTTTGTTGCATAGAAACCAGGTTTGGTGCTGTTATCCACCTTATTCTTGGGGGTGTCACTGTAGAAGCGAATGTGCATTGTACTTCCTGTCCGACACCGGAAGTGCCTGTATTCCATAGGCGGAGTATGGATCGCGGGTGTTTTTGAAAGTTATTTTCATTCATTTTATCGGAGCAAACACAGCTTTTGTTTAAACGGAACGTTTACTGAAATGTCCTACCGGGGTTCAGGTACCTGCTGTGCTGTTCGCGGCTGCACCAACAACCGGACCAAGCTAAATCTTTGGCTAAAACAACAGTGTTTTCAACACGGACCCAAAACAAAGAAAGAGTGTTCCTGCATCCTTCTCTATGGCTGTGTCTGCGCGATCAGGTAACATCTGTAATTTCTTTTTATTCAGGGAGGGTTTATTAATGAGAGTTTTGGATGATTTACTGTCTTAAAATGATATATGTCAGGCGCGACCGGTGTTACAGAACACCGTGACTTTTAGCCGAGATAGCTGCTAACAAACGTTAGCCGAGAGGCCGGAGCAAACGCGTTCGCTATTTATGTATTTTTAAATTATGTCTGCGCGATCAGGTAACATCTTTTTATTCGGGGAGGGTTTATTAATGAGAGTTTTGGAAGATTTACTGTCTTAAAACGATAGATCTCAGACGCGACCGGTATTTTTAGCCGAGATAGCTGCTAACAAACCTTAGCCGAGAGGCCGGAGCAAACGCGTTCGCTATTTATGTATTTTTAAATTATGTCTGCGCGATCAGGTAACATCTGTAATTTCTTTTTATTCAGGGAGGGTTTATTAATGAGAGTTTTGGATGATTTACTGTCTTAAAATGATATATGTCAGGCGCGACCGGTGTTACAGAACACCGTGACTTTTAGCCGAGATAGCTGCTAACAAACGTTAGCCGAGAGACAGGAGCAAACGCGTTGCTATTTATGTATTTTTAAATTATGTCTGCGCGATCAGGTAACATCTTTTTATTCGGGGAGGGTTTATTAATGAGAGTTTTGGAAGATTTACTGTCTTAAAACGATAGATCTCAGACGCGACCGGTATTTTTAGCCGAGATAGCTGCTAACAAACCTTAGCCGAGAGGCCGGAGCAAACGCGTTCGCTATTTATGTATTTTTAAATTATGTCTGCGCGATCAGGTAACATCTGTAATTTCTTTTTATTTGTCCCTCCTCTTTTAACAAAACGAGTGGTGTTCCCACATTTTTAATGAACTAAAACAACAAAGTTTGGACTGTCTTCAACTGTATTACTCGCATGTAAACAAACGGTGTTTCCGGTCAACCGGAAGTCGTGTGCACATTTCGCGCAAAGCGTCATGGGGCGTAGGAATAACGTGGATACGTGCAAGAAAAAAGATGGTTTGTGCAAAAAAAAAAAAAAAAAACTTTTTCAGTCAGATTAAAAAAACAAGTTTTTCAGCTCTGCTTCAGTTTGAATTCCTGTATGCAGTCGCACCCTCCTACAAACTCACAATCCCCTGAAATGAATGGTTGTTTTAATATTGTGTGGTTGTACTCGTCAGTGATCACCAGTCAGCATAAAATGAAAAGTAAAATATACTACGGTAGTTTTTGTCCATCATTTGTGCATTTTGACACCCCTGGGCTGGTATTTTACATTCACCGAAGTCTGACATGAAATAAAAAGAAGCAACGTCTGAACTTCCAACTGAATTTAACATTTAGTCAACATATTTGATTCAGGATTAAATTACTTAAATAATCTATGTTTAGCAGAGAATTCAAACACAGCTTTCATTTTAAAATTCATACTTTTCCAGACTCAAATTGTAACATTTCGTTATTTTTAACTAGTTTAATGTTATTTTGTCAATTTACCAGGTTTATACAGTGGTGCAGTTCAGTGTTCTTCACTGGGACGACTGGGACTGAGTGGTTAGAGCAGTCGTCCTCCAATGCAAGAGTTGGGTGTTCGATTCCACCAGCAGTCTCCTGCTGAAGTGTCCCTGGGCAAGACACTGAACCCCTCATTGCCTCCGGTGTGTGTCCCATCAGTGTATGAATGTGTTAAAGCTCTGATTAGTATTTGTACAGATCTAGTAGAGTGATGTATGGATGGGTAAATGAGACTGTGTTGTAAAGAACTTTGAGTATCTGGATAAGATAGAATGGTGCTATACAAGTACCGTCCATTTACCATTTACCTACAGGGCTACTGGGAGCAGTCTGTCTCCAGCAAAAGGAGAGGTGGGACACAACCTGGACAGGTCTATACTTTTCCACACCTGCATGAAACTACAGTCAAATTCCAGTTTTCCACACTTTTCAAGGCTGTGTAGAAAACAAAAGAGCTTTTCCCTGGTACTCTGTGAGAAACACAGTCCAGTGTGTCTCCTGTGTCAGCACCAAACCTCACACTTTTATTCATAGTGACATTTAAAGAGCTGGTACAGAAAGGAAACGCAGGTTCAAAGACCTTGTTCTTCTTCTTGCAGCTGTTCCTTTATCAGGGGTTTCCGTAGCGAGTCATCCTCCTCCTCCTCACTCACCTCCATGTCCTCTGCATCCATTTATCTCCTCTTTGTCTTTTTCCTGGCAGCTGCATTTCTAACATCCTTCTACCAATATACCCACTGTCCCTCCTCTGGACATGTCCAAACAAACCATCTCAGTCTGGCCTCTCTAACTTTATCTCTCAGTTGTTCAACATGTGCTGTACCTCTGATGATCTCATTCCTGATCTTATCCATCCTTGTCACTCCTAAGGAGAACCTCAACATCTTCATTCCCACCACTTCCAGTTCTTTCTCCTGTCTTTTTGTCCATGTCTCTGTCTCCAGACCATACAACATAGCTGGTCTCACTGTCTTGTAAAGTTTACCTTTGACCTTTCTCCATCCTGCCTGGACTCTCTTCTTCACCACTCTCCATTCCCCCTCAGGAGATTTGAACTTCTTCTTCACGACCATCACAGATCAACTTCAGATTCATCCAGAGGTTGAAATGAACACGTGCACTAGGAGTGGGCCATATCGTCTCATTTACAATAATACCGGTGGATTTTTTGACACCGGTGAAAAAAATTATATTGCGGTATCCTATGATGACGTCATTTGACTGCGTCTAACCTGCGCAGCACTGAGCCATGTGAAGTGTTGCGGGCGCGAGCAAGCATGGAAGACCACAAGAGTGTCGCGGAACTACCGTATTTGCCGTTGTAAAATACGCTTTGTCCAATTATTAACAATAAACAAGAAAAAATCTTACAAAATACGCTTCGGTGTTTAATACGCATCACCGCTACGCGACGCATCAGTGCCTCATTTGCCCTGCTTAAAATGGCGGCGACAGAAGCAAGCGAGTACGAAGAACTTCACAAGGAAACATGGTAAAAACAATTATTTCTTTGCGAGAAAAAATATATTTCTTAGCTGACTTTATAGCAGACGTGCTCCTGAGCTTAAAGAAATGTTCAAATCAGCTGGATTTTTTTTTAAAAGTTCGCCGAATTTTAGGCAGGCGCCAGGCGGGTCAAACCGGACGCTTTCTTTCTTTAAATTTAGCTAAATAAACGCTTAAAAAATATATTTCTTAGCTGACTTAATAGTAGACGTACTCCTGAGTTTAACGAAATGTTAAAATCAGCTGGATTTTTTAAAAAAAGTTCGCTGATTTTTATGCAGGCGCCAGGCGGGTCAAACCGGACGCTTTGTTTCTTTAAATTTAGCTAAATAAACGCTTAAAATATATATTTCTTAGCTGACTTTATAGCAGACAGTCCCTTGAGCTCAACCAAATAAGAAATCAGCTGGATTTAAAAATCCGCTGTGTGGTTTATGAGTTACGGTATCTTGCTAACAAAAAAAGTACTTGGTAGCTAATTCAAACTGTCAGCCAATTTTTTTTAATATATTTATTTATTTTGCTTGTTAAATATGCATTTTTTTTGGTATTCTGGTGACTGTTTATGAAAAGTCATTTTGAAATTACACATTTGTTTGGTTGATTCAATAAAAGGAGAAAATGTGAAATATCGTCTGTGATATCGTTATCGGGGTATTTCAAAAAATATATCGTGATATCATTTTTTGGCAATACTGTATCGCAGTGGTGTAGTCTACGTGATACGCAGGTATACGCGGTATACCCACTAGAAAAGCTTGGGGATTTCCGTATACTGTAACCACTTAAATGTGCCCAATGATACGTAACGTGACAACAAACACGCGTTGCATAAAGATAGATTATGTTCGCTGCTCATAAGGACTCTTCACTGCGCCGCAACTCTCGCGGTTGCCATAGTTACGTGTTCCTCTGTTGTACGTGAGGCTCACAGCCATTGGCTGAGCTGAGCTCACTACCATAGTTCTCTGCTCTGTGATTGGTTTCTTAAGAAGCTCCTTTATGATTGGCTGCTCGGGATGCAGCCGGGCAACAGACGGTGTGGTAGAGCATTTTCGCTAACGACGACAGACTCAAAATGAAAAGGAAACAAGCTACACTTTTTGAATGTTTTTATAAACCAGCTGAACCCGAAGCTACAGAGACAACATTAGAAGAACCTACCAGTTCGACGGCCGAAACCAGCCATAATGAGGTTGATATCTGCATTTCCCCAGGTAAGTGTTGGCTAGTACAAGTTAGCTGAAGCTAGCTCAAGCAGCAAGTAAATGCATGTTTTTATCGACCTTTTCTGATGCCAAACTCCAAAATGCGCATCAAGAAACCTTGATGGAAACACGGTTACTGTCCAGAATTTTACAGTAACATTTCATATAAATAAATATGTGAATATAAAAATGATTTGTTTGTGACAAAGTCTGTCACTCCAATAATCAACAAAATGCTATGCTTTTTACTCTGTTTTAAAACTCCTTGTTTCATTTTTAGATCCAAATTGGCCAGCCTTGTGGAGTGAAAGTCAGGCTCGGGAATTTAAAAACAGACATCCCTGGTTGGAATGGAGGAACAAAAAATTAGGTAAATATAAAAAAATATGGGAACCAATTTGTATATAAGGTTTAATTGATATATTTCCAACATTAACATATTATGACTTGATAATTTTAAAATAGTCTGATAATCATATCTTTCAAAAGTTTAGTACAGTATATTACATGAGAAATTATATATATGTGTGTGTGTGTGATCATTTCATTTTCACGTTTTAGTTGGTCATAATGCAAAAGTGTATGCAAGTAATAATGAAAGGTAATAATGAATGTAATTGTCGACACATGCTTACAGTCTAGTGAATCAGTAGATTCTAGTATTATTACTGGTATCAGGAAATATTAAAAAATATACAATTATGACAATTTTTATTTACTTCCTGCAGGATGTGCTGTTTGCAGTACCATAACGTCAACTGGTGTCCTGACTGAAAAGAGGGTCTCCATATCGGAGGAGTGGGCCTCCTTCAAGATCCAGTCATCAGGCTCAGGTTTGTTGTGCATTTATTAAAATGTAAGCATCACAGACATTTTGCAATGTTAAATATGCTTAAAATTCAAAATAAATTGTCAATTACATTGCACTACATTGCATTTTTGTCTCTAAATGTCCTGATTCATCTCAGTAATCTAGGTAGAAAAAGGAAAAATTAAGTACCGGTAGGTCCTCCGGACAGGTTTTTGTCTCTATGCACAGTATACCCACTAGAAAAATGTAGACTACACCACTGCTGTATCGCCCACCCCTAACGTGCACAGTCCCACTCACATGCTCTAATGGTACGTCCACACAGATGCTCCGTGCACTTCACACACACACACACACACACACACACACACACACACACACACACACACAGGTTTGTCAATGTGGTTTAGCCGGACTTTTTCGCCAAACCCGCCCGAAGGTGTAATACGGGGTCTACCCCTTCCCGAGGTCCTAGCGACCTGGGACCAAGCTCAGAGCACTCTAAAAATTTTGAAAAAAATTTGGGTCACTTTAGCTTTCCGATAGGAGCTTCACAGCACGTTTTACCACCCAGACTCCAGTGTGGTTTACAAGGACGTCAAAAAATGTGGTTTATGAGGACAAACATGCATTATGGGGTCTTTAAAGGGACATTTAAACTCCGCCTACTTAACATAAAATTAACATAAAACACACAAATGTGACAGGAGGACAAACATGCATTATGGGGTCTTTAAAGGGACATTTAAACTCCGCCTACTTAACATAAAATTAACATAAAACACACAAATGTGACAGGACACTGCATTAGGAGAACAGTTTTTTGAACTGATTTTATTAAACAAATTAGGCACATACTTTATTTATATTCACTAACAAATCTTCAAATGTTTAAAATAAAATAAAACTTAAATGTTTCAAATAAAATAAAATAAAAACTTAAATTCTGTTGACATATTTACATTATTATAAAACATATTAACATTATATACATATTTCTAAAACAAAATTTTACTTTTTCTGCAGGGTTAATCACAACCTAATGTAAAGTACAGGGGATCCCCGACTTACGAGCGACGAAAGAGTTCCTCAGTCTGAGATGACATATTTACATTTTATAAAACATTAACATTACAAACTTGTACATATTTCTAAAACAAAATTTTACTTTTTCTGCAGGGTTAATCACAACCCAATGTAAAGTACAGGTGATCCCTGACTTATGAGCGATGAAAGACTTCTGAGATGACATATTTACATATTATAAAACATTAACATTACAAACTTGTACATATTTCTAAAACAAAATTGTACTTTTTTTACAGGGTTCACCACAACCCACTGTAAAGTACAGGTGATCCCCGACTTACGAGCGACGAAAGAGTTCCTCAGTCTGAGATGACATATTTACATATTATAAAACATTAACATTACAAACTTGTACATATTTCTAAAACAAAATTGTACTTTTTTTACACGGTTCACCACAACCCACTGTAAAGTACAGGTGATCCCCGACTTACGAGCGATGAAAGAGTTCCTCAGTCTGAGATGACATATTTACATATTATAAAACATTAACATTATAAACTTGTACATATTTCTAAAACAAAATTGTACTTTTTTTACACGGTTCACCACAACCCACTGTAAAGTACAGGTTATCCCTAACTTACGAGTGACGAAAGACATCCTCAGTCTGAGATGCTGTATTCAGCTCAGTCTTATAAAGACTTCCTTAGTCTGAGATGTTGTATTCAGCTGAGTCTTATAAATAAAGACTTCCTGATGACAGCCAAAACCAGCTGCTCACATGATCAAGGAGGACCATCAGCCTAAACATTGCCCATTTTCTACATCCATCCATTATCTTTACCCGTTTCTTCCATTTTGGGTCACGGGGGTCGCCGGTGCCCATATCCAGCAATCATAGGGCAAGGGGCGGGGTGCACCTTTCACGGTTCGCAAGTTTATCACAGGGCATCACATTTGTTACATGAAAACATAAAACACTAGAAAGCTTGTTGAACAAGACACATACTAAAATTAAAATACCCTGATGAATGCTCAATAATTCTAGTAGAATAATCAAAAAAGCTAAGTCTGGTCCTCAGGACATTCAAAAAAACAACACAAAGAAAAGCAAAAAAAAAAAACTGGAAATGTTTAGTCTTTTGTCCAAGTCTGGAGATAATGTATTCAACTCAGTATTATAAATAAAGATTTCCTCAGTGTGAGGTGCTGCATTCAGCTTAGTCTCATAAATAGCACCCTCTCACAGTGGATCAACCAGTTTGCAGGTCCTCCTTGATCATGAGAGCAGCTGGTTTTGGCTGTCATCAGCAAATTGGTTGATCCACTGTGAGAGGGTGCTATTTATAAGACTGAGCTGAATGCAACATCTCAGATTGAGGAAACCTTTCGGACAAATGACTTCCACAGTCTTGGATGCTGTACTCAGCTCAGTCTTATAAATAAATACTTCCTCAGTCTGAGGTACTGCATTCAGCTCAGTCTTATAAATAGCACCCTCTCACAGTGGATCAACGAGTTTGCTGAACAGCCAAAACCAGCTGCTCTCATGATCAAGGAGGACCTGCAAACTGGTTGATCCACTGTGAGAGGGTGCTATTTATAAGACTGAGCTGAATGCAGCACCTCAGACTGAAGACGTGTTTCGGACGAATGACTTCCTCAGTCTTACATGCTATGTTCAGCTCAGTCTTATAAAAGAAGACTTCCTCGACAAAGTTTTTTTTACAGTTTTTACATCAAAGTACAATTCAAACAAAAACACTTTCATCGATTCATTGCAAACCTGTTGCTTCCTCTCACATTCCTCCTTGGTGATCAGTTCACCTCGATATTCCAAAAGAAAGTCATATTTTGCAAAGGATTTATTTGCTAAGATTCCTCAACCTAGTTATATAAATAGGAAAAATTGTATTTTTTGTTAACACTAATAAAGCTCCACATACCTTTTAAGTTCACTGATAAATTTGATGACAAGGCCCTAAATAAAGACTTCCTCAGTCTGAGGTGCTGCATTCAGCTCAGTCTCATAAATAGCAAACTCCACTTGAGATTTCATGATAGAATGCAGACTGCTTTGCCTTATGTTTTAAATGTGTTTTCTCCAATATTCCTTGTGTCAGGAGAAAAGCAACATTTTGAAGTGCTGGGAAAAACAGGGAAACTTGTGTCTGACATATTAGGATCAGATATTGCTGCTTTTTCCAGAATCTGTCCAACTTTGGACTGGCTACATTGAAGGGGGACACAGAGACATCTGGACAAGTCTCAGTCCATCACAGGGACACATTTACAAGTCTCCAGTCCATCACAGGGACACATTTACAAGTCTCCAGTCCATCACAGGGACACATGGACAGGTCTCTAGTCCATCACAGGGACATGTGGACAAGTCTCCAGTCCATCACAAGGACACCTGGACAGGTCTCAAGTCCATCACAGGTACACAGGGAAAAGTCTCCAGTCCATCACAAGGACACATGGACAAGTCTCCAGTCCATCACAGGGATACCTGGACAGGTCTCCAGTCCATCACAGGTATACAGGGACAAGTCTCCAGTCCATCACAAGGACACGTGGACAAGTCTCCAGTCCATCACAGGGACATCCTGGACAGGTCTCCAGTCCATCACAGGGACATGTGGACAAGTCTCCAGTCCATCACAAGGATACCTGGACAGGTCTCCAGTCCATCACAGGTACACAGGGACAAGTCTCCAATCCATCACAAGGACACATGGACAAGTCTCCAGTCCATCACAGGGACATGTGGACAAGTCTCCAGTCCATCACAAGGACACATGGACAAGTCTCCAGTCCATCAAAGGGATACCTGGACAGGTCTCCAGTCCATCACAGGTACACAGGGACAAGTCTCCAGTCCATCACAAGGACAGATGGACAAGTCTCCAGTCCATCACAGGGATACCTGGACAGGTCTCCAGTCCATCACAGGTACACAGGGACAAGTCTCCAGTCCATCACAAGGACACATGGACAAGTCTCCAGTCCATCACAGGGACATGTGGACAAGTCTCCAGTCAATCACAGGGACACCTGGACAGGTCTCCAGTCCATCACAGGGACACATTTACAACTCTTCAGTCCATCACAGGGACACATTTACAAGTCTCCAGTCCATCACAGGGACACATTTACAAGTCTCCAGTCCATCACAGGGACATCCTGGACAGGTCTCCAGTCCATCACAGGGACACGTGGACAAGTCTCCAGTCCATCACAGGGACACATTTACAAGTCACCAGTCCATCACAGGGACACGTGGACAAGTCTCCAGTCCATCACAGGGACACATGGACAGGTCTCTAGTCCATCACAGGGACATGTGGACAAGTCTCCAGTCCATCACAAGGACACCTGGACAGGTCTCAAGTCCATCACAGGTACACAGGGAAAAGTCTCCAGTCCATCACAAGGACACATGGACAAGTCTCCAGTCCATCACAGGGATACCTGGACAGGTCTCCAGTCCATCACAGGTATACAGGGACAAGTCTCCAGTCCATCACAAGGACACGTGGACAAGTCTCCAGTCCATCACAGGGACATCCTGGACAGGTCTCCAGTCCATCACAGGGACATGTGGACAAGTCTCCAGTCCATCACAAGGATACCTGGACAGGTCTCCAGTCCATCACAGGTACACAGGGACAAGTCTCCAATCCATCACAAGGACACATGGACAAGTCTCCAGTCCATCACAGGGACATGTGGACAAGTCTCCAGTCCATCACAAGGACACCTGGACAGGTCTCAAGTCCATCACAGGTACACAGGGAAAAGTCTCCAGTCCATCACAGGGACACATGGACAAGTCTCCAGTCCATCACAGGGATACCTGGACAGGTCTCCAGTCCATCACATCACAAAAATTAAGAACCATTACACGATTGTTTGGTTTATCATATTTATGGCTATTCTGTAAATAGTAAAAATAGAAAAATGACATTCTTTAAAGGAGTACTTTTTCAGTGTCAACTATCCTTCCTCGATGCACTTGCACATACCTTTATTTTGCTCTTACAGAATGTTTTGTTAGCAACTGAAACCTCTGTTGGAGGTGGTGCCTCAAAATCTTGCACATCAGAAGACATTCCATGTAATCTCTGTTGAGATTTTGATCACATAGTAGGAAATAATTGAAAATATATTGTGGTGAAACACATGTTGTAAACCTGTATGATTAAAAAAATATTTTTAAGCATGATTACATTCAAAAAGTAAAATTTAAATCACCTTGCATCTCCATGGCCATTCTGAGTCGCCATAATTATAGGTGATCTCATCTCCTTCATTGATGGGTTTAGTTGCAAACAAACATAGATAGGGCTTTTTGTTTACAATTATGTACCTCATCTTTGCATTTGGGTTTATATGGTCATAATTTACAAGCCTTCCAAGCGACCTGTCCTCGTTTGCTGAATCAACACTACAAATGCATAATGCATATTAAAAAAAAAAAACTCTTGCCAGCACTATAAATTACCTTACAATTAATAGCCTTTTATAAGTCATGTCAGACACAATGATAGGTTATTCTTACATACTCATACATACTCACAATATTTTTCCATCGAAGTAGAATTCAAACAAAAACACTTTCTGTGATTCATCGTAAACATGATGCTTCCTCTCACATCCTCCTTGGTGATCAGTTCACCTCGATATTCCAAAAGAATGTCATCTTTTGCAAAGGATTTTTTTGCAGAGATTCCATGACCTAGTTATATAAAAATCACATCAGTCCATCACAGGGACACATTTACAAGTCTCCAGTCCATCACAAGGACACATTTACAAGTCTCCAGTCCATCACAGGGACACCTGTTCGGCCATAAGTCAGCCATTTTGGGTCAAAGGGTAATTTTTGGCTGTTTTTCACTTTTCATTGATGGTGAATTTTAATGCACTCCTCCTAGGGATTTTGAGCGACTGACTTCAACCTTGGTTAATATGCACTTAAGATGTGGGTGAGTGAAAATTCATCAAAAACTTGTATTTTCATATATGCTGAAGGGACGTGGCCTTGCCTCAACGTTTGGCTTCTCGCCATACATTTTAAAACGCTATAACTTTCACAATGAAAAACAGAATTGCACCAAACTTGGCATGAGTGATCCATGTCAGATGCCCAACAATTCTCTGTGGTCATGTTGTGCTGTCACTGAAACCCCGCTCCCTCAGAACAGGAAGTCACTTTTTTCTTGGAAGGCTCCCTTTCTGACAGCCTTGAACTAATCAGGATGATCCTACGTTAGAAGACGTAAAACAAGTTGGTTTGGACCAACGATCCAAGCGGGACGGTGCTCGTTAACAGCGGAATCGAAATAAAGGATCGTGCAGAGATTTTTTCTTCAAAACATACATTTTCCTGGATAAGTTGAAGGTAACGCTCCCATTATGCCGATTCGCCATGCAACAGCGACTCCAACTCAGGAGAAGGCACCCTCCGCGGCTGCAGAGAACGATCCAGAAGCCTCAGATGAGGAGTCGCCCTCTGCTGATTAAGATCAGGCAGCATCTTCAGCTGCAAGAGGCGAAGATGAGGAGGGGGAGAATTCAGGTGACGCGAATACGGACAAGAATGAAGACACTACTGAAGAGGGAGTGGAGGGAGAAAAAAAAAGATGAGAAAGATGTGAAATGCCCGGACTGCGAGGCTGGCCAGTGCTCAACACACTGCTTTGTTCTCCTTCTAAGGATGAAGGATGGCTACAAGTATGGGAAATCCAAAAGCAAGAAGGTGAAACGGACAATTCCTGCATGGGCTAGTGCCACTGCCAGCAAACGCATTCCTGTTACCAACTATGCAGGCACGCAGTGCAAAGTGGATACTGTAGTATCATTATCGAAGCTATAATTTACTCTCAGGACAAGGTAGGGATTTCATTCCAGTCACTCATGAAATAACTTCATTATTGATTTTATTAATAGTGTTATTATTTATCTCTAAATAAAAAAAGTGGTCCTCCTTTATTTATATCGTCTGCAGAGACTCGAAGAAACACACCGACCACAGGTTCAGACCCATCGATGAAGCTGCAGCGGAACTCAGAGAGGATCTGCTGAGATCCATGAAACCACTGAAGGAGAAGCAGGAGGTCAAGAAGAAAGTTCAGTCTGAGTTTGATCAGACAGCAGAACATGTGAAGGTCCAGGCTCGACTCACAAAGACGCAGATTAAGAAGCAGTTTAAGAAGCTTCACCAGTTTCTAACAGAGGAAGAGGAGGCCAGGCTGGCTGCTCTGAGGGAGGAAGAGGAGCAGAAGAGTGGACTGATTGAGAATATGGAGGCTCTGAGCAGAGAGATGACAGCTCTTTCGGACATAGTCAGAGCCACAGAGGAGGAGCTGAGAGCTGAAGTGTTATTTGTTCATTATTGATTTTATTAATAGTGTTATTATTTATCTCTAAATAAAAAAAAGTGGTCCTCCTTAATTTATATCGTCTGCAGAGACTCGAAGAAACACACCGACCACAGGTTCAGACCCATCGATGAAGCTGCAGCGGAACTCAGAGAGGATCTGCTGAGATCCATGAAACCACTGAAGGAGAAGCAGGAGGTCAAGAAGAAAGTTCAGTCTGAGTTTGATCAGACAGCAGAACATGTGAAGGTCCAGGCTCGACTCACAAAGACGCAGATTAAGAAGCAGTTTAAGAAGCTTCACCAGTTTCTAACAGAGGAAGAGGAGGCCAGGCTGGCTGCTCTGAGGGAGGAAGAGGAGCAGAAGAGTGGACTGATTGAGAATATGGAGGCTATGAGCAGAGAGATGGCAGCTCTTTCGGACACAGTCAGAGCCACAGAGGAGGAGCTGAGAGCTGAAGTATTATTTGTTCATTATTGATTTTATTAATAGTGTTATTATTTATCTCTAAATAAAAAAAAGTGGTCCTCCTTAATTTATATCGTCTACAGAGACTCGAAGAAACACACCGACCACAGGTTCAGACCCATCGATGAAGCTGCAACGGAACTCAAAGAGGATCTGCTGAGATCTATGAAACCACTGAAGGAGAAGCAGGAGGTCAAGAAGAAAGTTCAGTCTGAGTTTGATCAGACAGCAGAACATGTGAAGGTCCAGGCTCGACTCACAAAGAGGCAGATTAAGAAGCAGTTTAAGAAGCTTCACCAGTTTCTAACAGAGGAAGAGGAGGCCAGGCTGGCTACTCTGAGGGAGGAAGAGGAGCAGAAGAGTGGACTGATTGAGAATATGGAGGCTCTAAGCAGAGAGATGGCAGCTCTTTCGGACACAGTCAGAGCCACAGAGGAGGAGCTGAGAGCTGAAGTGTTATTTGTTCATTATTGATTTTATTAATAGTGTTATTATTTATCTCTAAATAAAAAAAGTGGTCCTCCTTAATTTATATCGTCTGCAGAGACTCGAAGAAACACACCGACCACAGGTTCAGACCCATCGATGAAGCTGCAGCGGAACTCAGAGAGGATCTGCTGAGATCCATGAAACCACTGAAGGAGAAGCAGGAGGTCAAGAAGAAAGTTCAGTCTGAGTTTGATCAGACAGCAGAACATGTGAAGGTCCAGGCTCGACTCACAAAGACGCAGATTAAGAAGCAGTTTAAGAAGCTTCACCAGTTTCTAACAGAGGAAGAGGAGGCCAGGCTGGCTGCTCTGAGGGAGGAAGAGGAGCAGAAGAGTGGACTGATTGAGAATATGGAGGCTATGAGCAGAGAGATGGCAGCTCTTTCGGACACAGTCAGAGCCACAGAGGAGGAGCTGAGAGCTGAAGTGTTATTTGTTCATTATTGATTTTATTAATAGTGTTATTATTTATCTCTAAATAAAAAAAGTGGTCCTCCTTAATTTATATCGTCTGCAGAGACTCGAAGAAACACACCGACCACAGGTTCAGACCCATCGATGAAGCTGCAGCGGAACTCAGAGAGGATCTGCTGAGATCCATGAAACCACTGAAGGAGAAGCAGGAGGTCAAGAAGAAAGTTCAGTCTGAGTTTGATCAGACAGCAGAACATGTGAAGGTCCAGGCTCGACTCACAAAGACGCAGATTAAGAAGCAGTTTAAGAAGCTTCACCAGTTTCTAACAGAGGAAGAGGAGGCCAGGCTGGCTGCTCTGAGGGAGGAAGAGGAGCAGAAGAGTGGACTGATTGAGAATATGGAGGCTATGAGCAGAGAGATGGCAGCTCTTTCGGACACAGTCAGAGCCACAGAGGAGGAGCTGAGAGCTGAAGTATTATTTGTTCATTATTGATTTTATTAATAGTGTTATTATTTATCTCTAAATAAAAAAAGTGGTCCTCCTTAATTTATATCGTCTGCAGAGACTCGAAGAAACACACCGACCACAGGTTCAGACCCATCGATGAAGCTGCAACGGAACTCAAAGAGGATCTGCTGAGATCTATGAAACCACTGAAGGAGAAGCAGGAGGTCAAGAAGAAAGTTCAGTCTGAGTTTGATCAGACAGCAGAACATGTGAAGGTCCAGGCTCGACTCACAAAGAGGCAGATTAAGAAGCAGTTTAAGAAGCTTCACCAGTTTCTAACAGAGGAAGAGGAGGCCAGGCTGGCTACTCTGAGGGAGGAAGAGGAGCAGAAGAGTGGACTGATTGAGAATATGGAGGCTCTAAGCAGAGAGATGGCAGCTCTTTCGGACACAGTCAGAGCCACAGAGGAGGAGCTGAGAGCTGAAGTGTTATTTGTTCATTATTGATTTTATTAATAGTGTTATTATTTATCTCTAAATAAAAAAAGTGGTCCTCCTTAATTTATATCGTCTGCAGAGACTCGAAGAAACACACCGACCACAGGTTCAGACCCATCGATGAAGCTGCAGCGGAACTCAGAGAGGATCTGCTGAGATCCATGAAACCACTGAAGGAGAAGCAGGAGGTCAAGAAGAAAGTTCAGTCTGAGTTTGATCAGACAGCAGAACATGTGAAGGTCCAGGCTCGACTCACAAAGACGCAGATTAAGAAGCAGTTTAAGAAGCTTCACCAGTTTCTAACAGAGGAAGAGGAGGCCAGGCTGGCTGCTCTGAGGGAGGAAGAGGAGCAGAAGAGTGGACTGATTGAGAATATGGAGGCTATGAGCAGAGAGATGGCAGCTCTTTCGGACACAGTCAGAGCCACAGAGGAGGAGCTGAGAGCTGAAGTATTATTTGTTCATTATTGATTTTATTAATAGTGTTATTATTTATCTCTAAATAAAAAAAGTGGTCCTCCTTAATTTATATCGTCTGCAGAGACTCGAAGAAACACACCGACCACAGGTTCAGACCCATCGATGAAGCTGCAACGGAACTCAAAGAGGATCTGCTGAGATCTATGAAACCACTGAAGGAGAAGCAGGAGGTCAAGAAGAAAGTTCAGTCTGAGTTTGATCAGACAGCAGAACATGTGAAGGTCCAGGCTCGACTCACAAAGAGGCAGATTAAGAAGCAGTTTAAGAAGCTTCACCAGTTTCTAACAGAGGAAGAGGAGGCCAGGCTGGCTGCTCTGAGGGAGGAAGAGGAGCAGAAGAGTGGACTGATTGAGAATATGGAGGCTCTGAGCAGAGAGATGGCAGCTCTTTCGGACACAGTCAGAGCCACAGAGGAGGAGCTGAGAGCTGAAGTGAAAAGAAACGTCCATTGTTAAACGGGGGTGGAGGCCTCCGGGTTCAACTGTCCCCCTCTATGATTGCTAGTATCACTAAGCCCTCTGTGAATAGCAAACAACCATCAGGGTGCTAACGATCCATCGTTAGGCTGATGGTCCTCCTTGATCATGTGAGCAACTGGTTTCGGCTGTCATCAGCCAACTGGTTGATCCACTGTGGGAGGGTGCTATTTATAAGACTGAGCTGAATACAGCAACTCAGACTGAAGAAGGCTTTCGGACGAAAGACGAAACTTTTGCTTCGTTTTGTTTTATTTTTTTGAATGTCCAGAGGACCAGACTTAGCTTTTTTAGATAAAATAAATAAATAAAGTATTTAAAAGTGTTACACAGATTTATACAATATTAATACATAATACAGATGGGTACATACCAGATACTGGTAGCATACTGGTTATATAACCGGTATGTATATTTTGTACCAGGCTATAGTATGAAGTGACATGTTATCCTGTACTTAACTGGTATGTACCTGGTACCTATGCAACGAAAGACTAAACATTTCTACGTTTTGTACCAGGCTATAGTATGAAGTGACATGTTATCCTGTACTTAACTGGTATGTACCTGGTACCTATGCAACGAAAGACTAAACATTTCTACGTTTTTGTTTTGTTTTTTAAATGTCCAGAGGCCAGACGTAGATTTTTAGATACATTAAAAAATCTGTAAGTTTTGTTTCTGTTTTTATCTCTTTTCAGTTATTCCCCGGTTTCTCACAAAGTCTCATATTTTGAACTGTTCTTTGAGCCAACATAGGGCCCTCAACCTTCTTACAGTGGTTGCATTAATTCTTTCTGGTCAGTTTTCCTTCACTTATGTGATTTCGGAAATTACGCATTACATCAGCTACTTCACCATTTGACCACTTTTTCTTTGCCATTCTTCTGGATCCTAGACTTGCTTGACTTTTTCTCTAGAAAACATGGAGGACACAGAAAAAAATCATGTATTTAGTATATGGGCAAGTCAACATTCATCAGAACTTTAAACAAAGTATTTATAAGATTACAGTCCGAGGGAAACTCATAAAAATCAAAATTAAAATTTTATTTTGTTACATGTTTTTCCCATGATGTAAACACATGGATTAGATGTCTTGCTCATGGAGCCCATGCAGCCCCTCAGTAAACCTTAATGTTTTGTGTGCAATATATTAAATTAGGTAAGAGTTACACTGTGGAGTTGAAAAAAACTGCTTACGAATGCATAAAAATGATCAGAAACGTGTGTCCACGTTTAGCTAACGAACTGTGGTGAAAAAACACAGAAAAACTCAGTATTTTTTGTGTTTTTTCCAAAAATTCACCAGCACTAACATGTTCAACTGAAGTTGTGTATGTTTGTGTGTGTGACTGTTTTGTGGTTTTTAAGGACAGTGTTTTGTCAGGACAGTAATGAGCTGTTATCTGATTGATTGTCTGATTGTTTATAGCGTATGACTGTCCAAACAAACAACTGTCCATAAAAACCACAATACACTCCTATACACACCTAATTGAACATTAAGGTTGATGAAACCACACGTAGCAAGTAATTCTGTTTAGGAACACAAGAACTAAAATGTACCTTGGTATTCGTGTTTAAAGGAAGTTGATCGTGCTTCTGGCTACCTGCGATCTCCTGACTCTGGACGTGCTCACATGACATCTGTAACAGATCAGTTATACTTATATTTAGAGGAAATTCTACATTTTGATGATAGCTGCTGTCACATGTAAACCAATAAACATTACATGATTGTTTTTGGCCAAAGTATCCATCTCACATAAAGGAAAGATGGATGGACAGAGTATTTACAAAACTCCTCTCATGATAGGTGGAC
>JBBPBX010006502.1:48564-68295 GCA_038048925.1 Garcialebias charrua | reverse complement strand
GTGTAGGTGCTATTAGTGTTTCGTTTGTGACGGCGTGACGGCTGATTCGCCACATCGCCACGCCCACATGCTCCACCCAAAACGGTCAGTGTTGGAAAGCTTGTTACAGCAACATGTCTTCGGTCACTGGACAGACCGTCCCGCTGATTAGGTAACAGGTGTCCGATCGGGACGTTCAATGTATAACTGTACACTTCCTGTTGTGAGGGGGCGTGGCTTAATTAATGTCATGATTTGACCATTCAGTATTGCAGGGGAGTGGTTGTGGGTCAATCACTGAAGGTTTGATGTATTAGACGGTTTTCGTGTAGGTGCTATTAGTGTTTCGTTTTTCATGGCGAGATGCCTAACTTTGAGGCCAGGCCACGCCCCTTCAGCATATATGAAAATGCGAGGTTTTGATCATTTGTTACTCCTGCATGTCTGAGTGATGAGTCTGCCAAATTTGGTGAGTTTTAGGGTATGATAAAGCCCCCAAAAGACCATTTCATTTTAGCTCCATTCATTTTCAATGGGAAAAAAATGGCCGAAAAGGCTTAATATTTCAAAAAGCGCAACTTGCAGCATTACCAAAAGTCATAGCTGGATTGTCCTGAACGAGCTGAACATTTTGATATATGAATCGTTGAAATGGCACAAATACTCTAGGAGGAGTAGCGTGCCAAAAAACGTACGGACGGAAGATAGTAACTATAATAATAATATTATTAAATATAAACACAATCTCTATAGTGTGAATGCCTTGTTGGCATTCACACAACTAGAAAAACCGCATTTCCTACGAAAATGCACGTGTGAATGCCTTAGCGCCGCTCCGCCCTTCTCGCGGCGACCGCGGGAAGTCGAGCTGGTCCACCCCGAAACACTCTCGTGCCTTTCCCGTACCCGTTCGGCACCTAGTGCGTGCACTCAATTTGGTCCACATTCCAAAATGGCCGCCTTCCCATTTATCGTACAACGTTGACGCCAGAGGGTTTTCTGTGCGTCTTGGTGAATTGGACAAGTGTACCAAATTTCATGATCCTACGTGAAACTAAGGCCAATGCGGAGGGTAGTTTGAAATTTTCTAGGTGGCGCTCTTGAGCCCTTTCTGTTGCAATTTTGGCCACGCCCCCAAAATATGTAATTTTTCACCAGTCCTGACGAGTCTGCCAAATTTGGTGAGTTTTGGGATATGATAAAGCTCCCAAAAGGCCAAACGTATTGTGACGGCGTTACGTCTGATTCGCCACATCGCCACGCCCACATGCTCCACCCAAAACGGTCAGTGTTGGAAAGCTTGTTACACCAACATGTCTTCGGTCACTGGACACACCGTCACGCTGATTAGGTAACAGGTGTCCGATCGGGACGTTCAATGTACAACTGTACACTTCCTGTTGTGAGGGGGCGTGGCTTAATTAATGTCATGATTTGACCATTCAGTATTGCAGGGGACTGGTTGTGGGTCAATCACTGAAGGTTTGATGTATTAGACAGTTTTTGTGTAGGTGCTATTAGTGTTTCGTTTTTCATGGCGAGATGCCTAACTTTGAGGCCAGGCCACGCCCCTTCAGCATATATGAAAACGCGAGGTGTTGATCATTTATTACTGCCCCATGTCTGATTGATGAGTCTGCCAAATTTGGGGAGATTTAGGATATGATAAAGCCCCCAAAAGGCCATTTCATTTTAGCTCCATTCATTTTCAATGGGAAAAAAATGGCCGAAAAGGCTTAATATTTCAAAAAGCGAAAGTTGCAGCAGTACCAAAAGTCATAGCTGAATTGTCCTGAACGAGCTGAACATTTTGATATATGATATGTTGAAATGGCACGAAAACTGTAGGAGGAGTAGGACGCCAAAAAACGTACGGACGGAAGATAGTAACATATAAGAATAATAATAATAATAATAAATATAAACACAATCTCTATAGTGTGAATGCCTTGTTGGCATTCACACAACTAGAAAAACCGCATTTCCTACGAAAATGCACGTGTGAATGCCTTAGCGCCGCTCCGCCCTTCTCGCGGCGACCGCGGGAAGTCGAGCTGGTCCACCCCGAAACACTCTCGTGCCTTTCCCGTACCCGTTCGGCACCCAGTGCGTGCACTCAATTTGGTCCACATTCCAAAATGGCCGCCTTCCCATTTATCGTACAACGTTGATGCCAGAGGGTTTTCTGTGCGTCTTGGTGAATTGGACAAGTGTACCAAATTTCATGATCCTACGTGAAACTAAGGCCAATGCGGAGGGTAGTTTGAAATTTTCTAGGTGGCGCTCTTGAGCCGTTTCTTTTGAAATTTTGGTCACGCCCCCAAAATATGTAATTGTTCACCAGTCCTGATGAGTCTGCCAATTTTGGTGAGTTTTGGGATATGAAAAAGCCCCCAAAATGCTATTTCATTTTAGCTCCATTCATTTTCAATGGGATAAAAATGGCCGAAAAGGTCGCCTTTCCTTTCATCGTACAACGTTGGTGCCAGAGGGTTTTCTGTGCGCCTTGGTGAATCGGGGAGGTGTACCAAATTTCATGATCCTACGTGAAACTAAGGCCAATGCGGAGGGTAATTTGAAATATTCTAGGTGGCGCTCTTGAGCCCTTTCTGTTGCAATTTTGGCCACGCCCCCAAAATATGTAATTTTTCACCAGTCCTGACGAGTCTGCCAAATTTGGTGAGTTTTGGGATATGATAAAGCTCCCAAAAGGCCAAACGTATTGTGACGGCGTTACGTCTGATTCGCCACATCGCCACGCCCACATGCTCCACCCAAAACGGTCAGTGTTGGAAAGCTTGTTACAGCAACATGTCTTCGGTCACTGGACAGACCGTCACGCTGATTAGGTAACAGGTGTCCGATCGGGATGTTCAATGTACAACTGTACACTTCCTGTTGTGAGGGGGCGTGGCTTAATTATTGTCATGATTTGACCATTCAGTATTGCAGGGGACCGGATGTGGGTCAATCACTGAAGGTTTGATGTATTAGACTGTTTTCGTGTAGGTGCTATTAGTGTTTCGTTTGTGACGGCGTGACGGCTGATTCGCCACATCGCCACGCCCACATGCTCCACCCAAAACGGTCAGTGTTGGAAAGCTTGTTACAGCAACATGTCTTCGGTCACTGGACAGACCGTCCCGCTGATTAGGTAACAGGTGTCCGATCGGGACGTTCAATGTATAACTGTACACTTCCTGTTGTGAGGGGGCGTGGCTTAATTAATGTCATGATTTGACCATTCAGTATTGCAGGGGAGTGGTTGTGGGTCAATCACTGAAGGTTTGATGTATTAGACGGTTTTCGTGTAGGTGCTATTAGTGTTTCGTTTTTCATGGCGAGATGCCTAACTTTGAGGCCAGGCCACGCCCCTTCAGCATATATGAAAATGCGAGGTTTTGATCATTTGTTACTCCTGCATGTCTGAGTGATGAGTCTGCCAAATTTGGTGAGTTTTAGGGTATGATAAAGCCCCCAAAAGACCATTTCATTTTAGCTCCATTCATTTTCAATGGGAAAAAAATGGCCGAAAAGGCTAATTATTTCAAAAAGCGCAACTTGCAGCATTACCAAAAGTCATAGCTGGATTGTCCTGAGCGAGCTGAACATTTTGATATATGAATCGTTGAAATGGCACAAATACTCTAGGAGGAGTAGCGTGCCAAAAAACGTACGGACGGAAGATAGTAACTATAAGAATAATAATAATTAAATATAAACACAATCTCTATAGTGTGAATGCCTTGTTGGCATTCACACAACTAGAAAAACCGCATTTCCTGCGAAAATGCACGTGTGAATGCCTTAGCGCCGCTCCGCCCTTCTCGTGGCGACCGCGGGAAGTCGAGCTGGTCCACCCTGAAACACTCTCGTGCCTTTCCCGTGCCCGTTCGGCACCCAATGCGTGCACCCAATTTGGTCCACATTCCAAAATGGCCGCCTTCCCATTTATCGTACAACGTTGACGCCAGAGGGTTTTCTGTGCGTCTTGGTGAATTGGACAAGTGTACCAAATTTCATGATCCTACGTGAAACTAAGGCCAATGCGGAGGGTAGTTTGAAATATTCTAGGTGGCGCTCTTGAGCCGTTTCTTTTGCAATTTTGGCCACGCCCCCAAAATATGTAATTTTTCACCAGTCCTGACGAGTCTGCCAAATTTGGTGAGTTTTGGGATATGATAAAGCTCCCAAAAGGCCAAACGTATTGTGACGGCGTTACGTCTGATTCGCCACATCGCCACGCCCACATGCTCCACCCAAAACGGTCAGTGTTGGAAAGCTTGTTACAGCAACATGTCTTTGGTCACTGGACAGACCGTCACGCTGATTAGGTAACAGGTGTCCGATCGGGACGTTCAATGTACAACTGTACACTTCCTGTTGTGAGGGGGCGTGGCTTAATTAATGTCATGATTTGACCATTCAGTATTGCAGGGGACCGGATGTGGGTCAATCACTGAAGGTTTGATGTATTAGACAGTTTTCGTGTAGGTGCTATTAGTGTTTCGTTTGTGACGGCGTTACGTCTGATTCGCCACATCGCCACGCCCACATGCTCCACCCAAAACGGTCAGTGTTGGAAAGCTTGTTACAGCAACATGTCTTCGGTCACTGGACAGACCGTCCCGCTGATTAGGTAACAGGTGTCCGATCGGGACGTTCAATGTATAACTGTACACTTCCTGTTGTGAGGGGGCGTGGCTTAATTAATGTCATGATTTGACCATTCAGTATTGCAGGGGAGTGGTTGTGGGTCAATCACTGAAGGTTTGATGTATTAGGCAGTTTTCGTGTAGGTGTTATTAGTGTTTCGTTTTTCATGGCGAGATGCCTAACTTTGAGGCCAGGCCACGCCCCTTCAGCATATATGAAAATGCGAGGTTTTGATAATTTGTTACTCCTGCATGTCTGAGTGATGAGTCTGCCAAATTTGGTGAGTTTTAGGGTATGATAAAGCCCCCAAAAGGCCATTTCATTTTAGCTCCATTCATTTTCAATGGGAAAAAAATGGCCGAAAAGGCTTAATATTTCAAAAAGCGCAACTTGCAGCATTACCAAAAGTCATAGCTGGATTGTCCTGAACGAGCTGAACATTTTGATATATGAATCGTTGAAATGGCACAAATACTCTAGGAGGAGTAGGACGCCAAAAAACGTACGGACGGAAGATAGTAACATATAAGAATAACTAGAAAAACCGCATTTCCTACGAAAATGCACGTGTGAATGCCTTAGCGCCGCTCCGCCCTTCTCGCGACGACCGCGGGAAGTCCAGCTGGTCCACCCCGAAACACTCTCGTGCCTTTCCCGTACCCGTTCGGCACCCAATGCGTGCACTCAATTTGGTCCACATTCCAAAATGGCCGCCTTCCCATTTATCGTACAACGTTGACGCCAGAGGGTTTTCTGTGCGTCTTGGTGAATTGGACAAGCGTACCAAATTTCATGATCCTACGTGAAACTAAGGCCAATGCGGAGGGTAGTTTGAAATTTTCTAGGTGGCGCTCTTGAGCCGTTTCTTTTGAAATTTTGGTCACGCCCCCAAAATATGTAATTGTTCACCAGTCCTGATGAGTCTGCCAATTTTGGTGAGTTTTGGGATATGAAAAAGCCCCCAAAATGCTATTTCATTTTAGCTCCATTCATTTTCAATGGGATAAAAATGGCCGAAAAGGTCGCCTTTCCTTTCATCGTACAACGTTGGTGCCAGAGGGTTTTCTGTGCGCCTTGGTGAATCGGGGAGGTGTACCAAATTTCATGATCCTACGTGAAACTAAGGCCAATGCGGAGGGTAATTTGAAATATTCTAGGTGGCGCTCTTGAGCCCTTTCTGTTGCAATTTTGGCCACGCCCCCAAAATATGTAATTTTTCACCAGTCCTGACGAGTCTGCCAAATTTGGTGAGTTTTGGGATATGATAAAGCTCCCAAAAGGCCAAACGTATTGTGACGGCGTTACGGCTGATTCGCCACATCGCCACGCCCACATGCTCCACCCAAAACGGTCAGTGTTGGAAAGCTTGTTACAGCAACATGTCTTCGGTCACTGGACAGACCGTCCCGCTGATTAGGTAACAGGTGTCCGATCGGGACGTTCAATGTATAACTGTACACTTCCTGTTGTGAGGGGGCGTGGCTTAATTAATGTCATGATTTGACCATTCAGTATTGTAGGGGACCGGTTGTGGGTCAATCACTGAAGGTTTGATGTATTAGACGGTTTTCGTGTAGGTGCTATTAGTGTTTCGTTTTTCATGGCGAGATGCCTAACCTTGAGGCCAGGCCACGCCCCTTCAGCATATATGAAAACGCGAGGTGTTGATCATTTATTACTCCCCCATGTCTAAGTGATGAGTCTGCCAAATTTGGTGAGATTTAGGATATGATAAAGCCCCCAAAAGGCCATTTCATTTTAGCTCCATTCATTTTCAATGGGAAAAAAATGGCCGAAAAGGCTAAATATCTCAAAAAGCGCAACTTGCAGCATTACCAAAAGTCATAGCTGGATTGTCCTGAACGAGCTGAACATTTTGATATATGAATCGTTGAAATGGCACAAATACTCTAGGAGGAGTAGGATGCCAAAAAACGTACGGACGGAAGATAGTAACATATAAGAATAATAATAATAACTAGAAAAACCGCATTTCCTACGAAAATGCACGTGTGAATGCCTTAGCGCCGCTCCGCCCTTCTCGCGGCGACCGCGGGAAGTCGAGCTGGTCCACCCCGAAACACTCTCGTGCCTTTCCCGTACCCGTTCGGCACCCAGTGCGTGCACTCAATTTGGTCCACATTCCAAAATGGCCGCCTTCCCATTTATCGTACAACGTTGACGCCAGAGGGTTTTCTGTGCGTCTTGGTGAATTGGACAAGTGTACCAAATTTCATGATCCTACGTGAAACTAAGGCCAATGCGGAGGGTAGTTTGAAATTTTCTAGGTGGCGCTCTTGAGCCCTTTCTGTTGCAATTTTGGCCACGCCCCCAAAATATGTAATTTTTCACCAGTCCTGACGAGTCTGCCAAATTTGGTGAGTTTTGGGATATGATAAAGCTCCCAAAAGGCCAAACGTATTGTGACGGCGTTACGTCTGATTCGCCACATCGCCACGCCCACATGCTCCACCCAAAACAACCAGTCGTGGAAAGCTTGTTACAGCAACATGTCTTCGGTCACTGGACAGACCGTCACGCTGATTAGGTAACAGGTGTCCGATCGGGATGTTCAATGTACAACTGTACACTTCCTGTTGTGAGGGGGCGTGGCTTAATTATTGTCATGATTTGACCATTCAGTATTGCAGGGGACCGGATGTGGGTCAATCACTGAAGGTTTGATGTATTAGACTGTTTTCGTGTAGGTGCTATTAGTGTTTCGTTTGTGACGGCGTGACGGCTGATTCGCCACATCGCCACGCCCACATGCTCCACCCAAAACGGTCAGTGTTGGAAACCTTGTTACAGCAACATGTCTTCGGTCACTGGACAGACCGTCACGCTGATTAGGTAACAGGTGTCCGATCGGGACGTTCAATGTACAACTGTACACTTCCTGTTGTGAGGGGGCGTGGCTTAATTAATGTCATGATTTGACCATTCAGTATTACAGGGGACTGCTTGTGGGTCAATCACTGAAGGTTTGATGTATTAGACAGTTTTCGTGTAGGTGCTATTAGTGTTTCGTTTTTCATGGCGAGATACCTAACTTTGAGGCCAGGCCACGCCCCTTCAGCATATATGAAAACGCGAGATTTTGATCATTTGTTACTCCCCCATGTCTGAGTGATGAGTCTGCCAAATTTGATGAGATTTAGGATATGATAAAGCCCCCAAAAGACCATTTCATTTTAGCTCCATTCATTTTCAATGGGAAAAAAATGGCCGAAAAGGCTAAATAATTCAAAAAGCGAAACTTGCAGCATTACCAAAAGTCATAGCTGGATTGTCCTGAACGAGCTGAACATTTTGATATATGAATCGTTGAAATGGCACAAAAACTCTAGGAGGAGTAGCGTGCCAAAAAACGTACGGACGGAAGATAGTAACATGAAAGAATAATAAATATAAACACAATCTCTATAGTGTGAATGCCTTGTTGGCATTCACACAACTAGAAAAACCGCATTTCCTGCGAAAATGCACGTGTGAATGCCTTAGCGCCGCTCCGCCCTTCTCGCGGCGACCGCGGGAAGTCGAGCTGGTCCACCCCGAAACACTCTCGTGCCTTTCCCGTACCCGTTCGGCACCCAGTGCGTGCACTCAATTTGGTCCACATTCCAAAATGGCCGCCTTCCCATTTATCGTACAACGTTGACGCCAGAGGGTTTTCTGTGCGTCTTGGTGAATTGGACAAGTGTACCAAATTTCATGATCCTACGTGAAACTAAGGCCAATGCGGAGGGTAATTTGAAATATTCTAGGTGGCGCTCTTGAGCCCTTTCTGTTGCAATTTTGGCCACGCCCCCAAAATATGTAATTTTTCACCAGTCCTGACGAGTCTGCCAAATTTGGTGAGTTTTGGGATATGATAAAGCTCCCAAAAGGCCAAACGTATTGTGACGGCGTTACGTCTGATTCGCCACATCGCCACGCCCACATGCTCCACCCAAAACAACCAGTCGTGGAAACCTTGTTACAGCAACATGTCTTCGGTCACTGGACAGACCGTCACGCTGATTAGGTAACAGGTGTCCGATCGGGATGTTCAATGTACAACTGTACACTTCCTGTTGTGAGGGGGCGTGGCTTAATTATTGTCATGATTTGACCATTCAGTATTGCAGGGGACCGGATGTGGGTCAATCACTGAAGGTTTGATGTATTAGACTGTTTTCGTGTAGGTGCTATTAGTGTTTCGTTTGTGACGGCGTGACGGCTGATTCGCCACATCGCCACGCCCACATGCTCCACCCAAAACGGTCAGTGTTGGAAAGCTTGTTACAGCAACATGTCTTCGGTCACTGGACAGACCGTCCCGCTGATTAGGTAACAGGTGTCCGATCGGGACGTTCAATGTATAACTGTACACTTCCTGTTGTGAGGGGGCGTGGCTTAATTAATGTCATGATTTGACCATTCAGTATTGCAGGGGAGTGGTTGTGGGTCAATCACTGAAGGTTTGATGTATTAGACGGTTTTCGTGTAGGTGCTATTAGTGTTTCGTTTTTCATGGCGAGATGCCTAACTTTGAGGCCAGGCCACGCCCCTTCAGCATATATGAAAATGCGAGGTTTTGATCATTTGTTACTCCTGCATGTCTGAGTGATGAGTCTGCCAAATTTGGTGAGTTTTAGGGTATGATAAAGCCCCCAAAAGACCATTTCATTTTAGCTCCATTCATTTTCAATGGGAAAAAAATGGCCGAAAAGGCTTAATATTTCAAAAAGCGCAACTTGCAGCATTACCAAAAGTCATAGCTGGATTGTCCTGAACGAGCTGAACATTTTGATATATGAATCGTTGAAATGGCACAAATACTCTAGGAGGAGTAGCGTGCCAAAAAACGTACGGACGGAAGATAGTAACTATAATAATAATATTATTAACTAGAAAAACCGCATTTCCTACGAAAATGCACGTGTGAATGCCTTAGCGCCGCTCCGCCCTTCTCGCGGCGACCGCGGGAAGTCGAGCTGGTCCACCCCGAAACACTCTCGTGCCTTTCCCGTACCCGTTCGGCACCCAGTGCGTGCACTCAATTTGGTCCACATTCCAAAATGGCCGCCTTCCCATTTATCGTACAACGTTGACGCCAGAGGGTTTTCTGTGCGTCTTGGTGAATTGGACAAGTGTACCAAATTTCATGATCCTACGTGAAACTAAGGCCAATGCGGAGGGTAATTTGAAATATTCTAGGTGGCGCTCTTGAGCCCTTTCTGTTGCAATTTTGGCCACGCCCCCAAAATATGTAATTTTTCACCAGTCCTGACGAGTCTGCCAAATTTGGTGAGTTTTGGGATATGATAAAGCTCCCAAAAGGCCAAACGTATTGTGACGGCGTTACGTCTGATTCGCCACATCGCCACGCCCACATGCTCCACCCAAAACAACCAGTCGTGGAAAGCTTGTTACAGCAACATGTCTTCGGTCACTGGACAGACCGTCACGCTGATTAGGTAACAGGTGTCCGATCGGGATGTTCAATGTACAACTGTACACTTCCTGTTGTGAGGGGGCGTGGCTTAATTATTGTCATGATTTGACCATTCAGTATTGCAGGGGACCGGATGTGGGTCAATCACTGAAGGTTTGATGTATTAGACTGTTTTCGTGTAGGTGCTATTAGTGTTTCGTTTGTGACGGCGTGACGGCTGATTCGCCACATCGCCACGCCCACATGCTCCACCCAAAACGGTCAGTGTTGGAAAGCTTGTTACAGCAACATGTCTTCGGTCACTGGACAGACCGTCCCGCTGATTAGGTAACAGGTGTCCGATCGGGACGTTCAATGTATAACTGTACACTTCCTGTTGTGAGGGGGCGTGGCTTAATTAATGTCATGATTTGACCATTCAGTATTGTAGGGGACCGGTTGTGGGTCAATCACTGAAGGTTTGATGTATTAGACGGTTTTCGTGTAGGTGCTATTAGTGTTTCGTTTTTCATGGCGAGATACCTAACTTTGAGGCCAGGCCACGCCCCTTCACCATATATAAAAACGCGAGGTTTTGATCATTTTTTACTCCCCCATGTCTGAGTGATGAGTCTGCCAAATTTGGTGAGATTTAGGATATGATAAATCCTCCAAAAGGCCATTTCATTTTAGCTCCATTCATTTTCAATGGGAAAAAAATGGCCGAAAAGGCTTAATATCTCAAAAAGCTAAAGTTGCACCAATACCAAAAGTCATAGCTGGATTGTCCTGAACGAGCTGAACATTTTGATATATGATTTGTTGAAATGGCACAAAAACTGTAGGAGGAGTAGGACGCCAAAAAACGTACGGATGGAAGATAGTAACTGGAATAATATTAAATATAAACACAATCTCTATAGTGTGAATGCCTTGTTGGCATTCACACAAATATAAACACAATCTCTATAGTGTGAATGCCTTGTTGGCATTCACACAACTAGAAAAACCGCATTTCCTGCGAAAATGCACGTGTGAATGCCTTAGCGCCGCTCCGCCCTTCTCGCGGCGACCGCGGGAAGTCGAGCTGGTCCACCCCGAAACACTCTCGTGCCTTTCCCGTACCCGTTCGGCACCCAGTGCGTGCACTCAATTTGGTCCACATTCCAAAATGGCCGCCTTCCCATTTATCGTACAACGTTGACGCCAGAGGGTTTTCTGTGCGTCTTGGTGAATTGGACAAGTGTACCAAATTTCATGATCCTACGTGAAACTAAGGCCAATGCGGAGGGTAATTTGAAATATTCTAGGTGGCGCTCTTGAGCCCTTTCTGTTGCAATTTTGGCCACGCCCCCAAAATATGTAATTTTTCACCAGTCCTGACGAGTCTGCCAAATTTGGTGAGTTTTGGGATATGATAAAGCTCCCAAAAGGCCAAACGTATTGTGACGGCGTTACGTCTGATTCGCCACATCGCCACGCCCACATGCTCCACCCAAAACAACCAGTCGTGGAAAGCTTGTTACAGCAACATGTCTTCGGTCACTGGACAGACCGTCACGCTGATTAGGTAACAGGTGTCCGATCGGGATGTTCAATGTACAACTGTACACTTCCTGTTGTGAGGGGGCGTGGCTTAATTATTGTCATGATTTGACCATTCAGTATTGCAGGGGACCGGATGTGGGTCAATCACTGAAGGTTTGATGTATTAGACTGTTTTCGTGTAGGTGCTATTAGTGTTTCGTTTGTGACGGCGTGACGGCTGATTCGCCACATCGCCACGCCCACATGCTCCACCCAAAACGGTCAGTGTTGGAAAGCTTGTTACAGCAACATGTCTTCGGTCACTGGACAGACCGTCCCGCTGATTAGGTAACAGGTGTCCGATCGGGACGTTCAATGTATAACTGTACACTTCCTGTTGTGAGGGGGCGTGGCTTAATTAATGTCATGATTTGACCATTCAGTATTGCAGGGGAGTGGTTGTGGGTCAATCACTGAAGGTTTGATGTATTAGACGGTTTTCGTGTAGGTGCTATTAGTGTTTCGTTTTTCATGGCGAGATGCCTAACTTTGAGGCCAGGCCACGCCCCTTCAGCATATATGAAAATGCGAGGTTTTGATCATTTGTTACTCCTGCATGTCTGAGTGATGAGTCTGCCAAATTTGGTGAGTTTTAGGGTATGATAAAGCCCCCAAAAGACCATTTCATTTTAGCTCCATTCATTTTCAATGGGAAAAAAATGGCCGAAAAGGCTTAATATTTCAAAAAGCGCAACTTGCAGCATTACCAAAAGTCATAGCTGGATTGTCCTGAACGAGCTGAACATTTTGATATATGAATCGTTGAAATGGCACAAATACTCTAGGAGGAGTAGCGTGCCAAAAAACGTACGGACGGAAGATAGTAACATACGAGAATAAATATAAACACAATCTCTATAGTGTGAATGCCTTGTTGGCATTCACACAAATATAAACACAATCTCTATAGTGTGAATGCCTTGTTGGCATTCACACAACAAGCAACATGTTTCTATCTGTTTCCAGCTTTAGGTGGGAGTTAGCGGTTTGCAACTCAGCAGAGGGGAAGAAGTTGCAGAGCAACAAGTGTCAAAGGACAGAGTTAGAGCGACATCTACAGAGCAGGCAGAGACACAGAGCGGACCAAGCAGCCTCTGGGAAAGCGTAAAAAAAAAAAAAAAACTTTTATTCAGTGAAAATGTTGTTAAAACTTCTGCAATATTTCCAGTAGGATGTGATCTATAAATATATAGTTGGAAATGTATTCGGTGTCAAGTTGTTTCAATTTAATGATGATCATGCAATTTAAATTGCATCAAATATTGCTTACTGTTAATCAAAGGTTTTAGTGACACGAGGGGGGAAATTGCAATGGATTTAATCTTGACAAAAATCTGTTTTTCTGTTACTATTTAATTAAAAGCCTAATAAAATGTAACTAATTTCTAACAAGCTTAACTGAAAACTCAGTTTAAAAATGAAAACAATTCACTCATAAACAAAAATCCAAATCTTTGTCGAGCAGTTGTTTATGATTAATAATGTTGATTAGAAATTATTATTGTTAAGTCGAAAGAGCCTATTACCGGTACACTGTATGCTGAGAATCATACAATAAAAAGTCTGCTTTTATTATTATTTTTCTTTGTCCTACCCTGATGCATGCTCAATAATCCAGGTAGAAAAATCTAAAAAAGCTAAGTCTGTCCAGAGGACCAGACTTAGCTTTTTTAGATTTTCTTTGTCCTGTTTTATATTTTATTTTTAGGAACTTAAAAAAAAAAAAGACCAAGAGTAATATTAAATATTGAAATCTTTCATTACATTTGAGTTTAGTTTGAAATTCTACATTTCCAGTTGACTGATTGTCCATTCAATATTCAGGGTTTATGTTTAATGGTCAGTAAGCTGTTCCAGTTGGGATCAGTGTATGTTCTGGAAACAGTTCAAGGAACTAAACAGCATTTATATTGAGTCTCTATATCTCTATTAAAGCAGAAATAGAGTAATTATTATTTTTATTTTTATGTATTTTTTACAGAATTTCTGTCCAGAATCAACAAGCTGAATGAGACACTGGTTTATTGATTAACTAAAAATAACCATGAGCAGTTTGTTGATTTTGTCATGTCCTTCAGAGTTGATCTGTCTGAGCTTGATCAAACATTTCTGCACCGCTTCTTACAGTTTTTACCAAAGACCGAGTGTGGATCGGCTCGTGTTAGGGTGCTGGATCCATTCACAGGAAGAATATTGTCGCATGGCTCTCACCAATAGACTTGGACATCATCCTGTGTGGACTGAACAATCCTGGATTCATTCATCTCCACCATGCAGCCTCTAGTCATTACGTGACTTCATGATATAATATCAGGTGGTAATTCATTCAACCTTTATTTATACAGGTTAATCCCATTGAGCCTCGGGGACTCGTTTACAAGAGAGACCTGATTTTAACAAAAAATGATGACAACAGTATAGACAATCATAAAAAAGCATACAAATTGAGAAGAACAAATAAAAGAAAACGGTTTTAAAAATTAAACAAAAACAGCTAGATTATAAGGCAGTGTAGAAAACTAAAAACAGGAACATGTCTGCACTGGTTTTTGCCATGAACTTAACATATGTTTAAAGTCACTTAGAGAGGTCAAGGTCGAGAGCTTCAGATGTTTTTGTAAGATATTCCAGGAAACAGGAGTGGAGTAGGAGAAGACCCTTTTGCCTAGTTCAGTCTGCACTGAGGGAACACTCACTGCAGGTAATCATGTCCTGAGAGCGCACGCTGTAGCTGCACTCATGCAGAGACATGTAGGAGGAGATGTATGAAGGCAGCAGACCAAGAAGCGATTTAAAGATGAACATGTACCAGTGGAGTTGGCAAAGTTGAATTGTTTTTAATTTTTTTCATCTTTTTTGAAAGTGGAGGTTGTTTGTTGTTTGTTTTGTGTTTAAAAAATAAAATAAAATAAAAAAATAAAAGTTGATTTAAAAAAATGTACCAGTGAGAGAGTCTGCATGAAGTTAATGATGACCAGTTAACTAGTGGATACAGGGTGCAATTGTGAATCATAGCGCACCGTGATAGACAGCATCCAACATCTGCAGGGTGCTTGTAGGAACTTTCATGTAAATAATGTCACCGTAGTCAATGGAGGGAAGGAAAGTCGCAGTTACAAGGCGTTTCCTAGCATTCAGAGTTAGACAGGATCTATTTCTGAAAAAGAAACCCAATTTAACTTTCAGTTTCCTTACCAAGTTTTCCACGTGAAGCTTAAAATAGAGATGTTCATTGACAAAGATACCCAAATATTTGTAGGAATCGACAAATTCAATAGGGACACCATTCGAGGATAAAATCAAAGGAAGAACTGCTGGGACCGACTTCCTGTTTGAAAACAATATCCCATCGTAAAGAGGGTGGGTCCTAAAACTGAGCCTTGTGGTTCGCCATTGTTGACTGTTGAACACATTGTCTCCAATCTGAGAGATAGTTAGAGAACCAACCAATGGGGTGATCTGAGAAACCAATTTTTGAGAGCTTATGACACAAGATGTCATGATCCAAAGTGTCAATGTGGACCAAAACTATCCAGATGAAAGGACTCGTGGGCCACAAAATGTGAATTTAACTCTCAACGTGAACAATATTTTGGAGAAAGGACAAAAGTTTACTAATTTTGTTGGAGAAAGTTTTAAATTGTTGTAGATCCAAAACATTAAAAGCCTCATAAAAAGTAAACATATCCATCCATGCATCCATCCATTTTCGTCCGCTTATCCGGGGTCGGGTTGCGGGGGTAGCAACCTAAGTAGGGAGGCCCAGACTTCCCTCTCCCCAGCCACTTGGAGCAGCTCCTCTGGGGGAATCCCAAGGCGTTCCCAGGCCAGCCGAGAAACATAGTCCCTCCAGCGTGTCCTGGGTCTTCCTCTGGGTCTCCTCCCGGTGGGACATGCCCGGAACACCTCACCAGGGAGGCATCCAGGAGGCATCCTAACCAGATGCCCGAGCCACCTCAACTGGCTCCTCTCGATGTGGAGAAGCAGCGGCTCTACTCCGAGTCCCTCCCGGATGACTGAGCTTCTCACCCTATCTCTAAGGGAGAGTCCAGACACCCTGCGGAGAAAACTCATTTCAGCCGCTTGTATCCGAGATCTCGTTCTTTCGGTCACAACCCAAAGCTCATGACCATAGATGAGGGTGGGAACGTAGATCGATCGGTAAATTGAGAGCTTTGCCTTTCGACTCAGCTCTCTCTTCACCACGACAGACCGGTACAGCGCCCGCTTCACTGCGGATGCTGCACCTATCCGCCTATCGATCTCACGCTCCAGTTTTCCCTCATTCGTGAACAAGACCCCGAGATACTTAAACTCCTCCACTTGGGGCAGGACCTCCTCCCCGACCCGGAGAGGGCATGCTACCCTTTTCCGGCTCAAGACCATGGCCTCGGATTTGGAGGAACTGATCCTCATCCCGGCCGCATCACACTCGGCTGCAAACCGCTCCAGCGAAAGCTGTAGATCACGATCTGATGAAGCCAATAGGACCACATCATCTGCAAAAAACAGAGAAGCGATTCTAAGGCCACCAAAACGGATCCTCTCAACACCTTGGCTGCGCCTAGAAATTCTGTCCATAAAAGTTATGAACAGAATCGGTGACAAAGGGCAACCTTGGCGGAGTCCAACTCTCACTGGAAACTAGCCTGACTTACTGCCGGCAATCAATCAATCAATCAATCAGCTTTATTTATATAGCACACTTTAAAAACCGCAGGGTTAGCCAATGTGCTGTACAGTAAAACAAAAGATAGCTAACTAAAACGATAAAAAAACAAAACAAAAAGCAGCATACAAAAATAAAAATAATAGCAATGTGGACCAAGCTCTGACACCGGTCGTACAGGGACCTAACAGCCCATATCAATGGGCCTGGTACCCCATACTCCCGGAGTACCCCCACAGAACCCCCCGAGGGACGCGGTCGAATGCCTTTTCCAAGTCCACAAAGCACATGTAAACTGGTTGGGCAAACTCCCACGCGCCCTCCAGGACCCTGTTGAGGGTGTAGAGCTGGTCCAGTGTTCCACGACCAGCACGAAAACCACACTGCTCCTCCTGAATCCGAGGTTCGACTATCCGACGGACCCTCCTCTCCAGAACCCCTGAATAGACCTTACCAGGGAGGCTTAAGAGTGTGATCCCCTATAGTTGGAACACACCCTACGGTCCCCCTTTTTGAATAGGGGAACCACCACCCCAGTCTGCCAATCCAAGGGAACTGCCCCCGATGTCCACGCGATATTGCAGAGTCGCGTAAGCCAACACAACCCCACAACATCCAGAGCCCTAAGGAACTCAGGGCGAATCTCATCCACCCCTGGAGCCCTGCCACCGCGGAGCTTTTTAACCACCTCGGTGACCTCAGCTCCAGAGATTGGAGAGCCCGACCCAAAGTCCCCAGGCTCCGCTTCCTCAGTGGAAGACGTGCCAGTAGGATTGAGGAGGTCTTCGAAGTACTCCGCCCACCGACTCACAACATCCCGAGTTGAGGTCAACAGCACGCCATCCCCACCATAAATGGTGTTGGTCGCGTACCGCTTTCCCCCCCTGAGACGCCGGATGGTGGACCAGAATCGCCTCGAAGCCGTACGGAAGTCATTCTCCATGGCCTCTCCGAACTCCTCCCACGCCCGAGTTTTTGCCTCAGCAACCACCCGAGCCGCATGCCGCTTGGACTGTCGGTACCTATCTGCTGCTTCCGGGGTCCCACAGGCCAAAAAGGCCCAATAGGACTCCTTCTTCAGCCTGACAGCATCCCTCACCGCCGGTGTCCACCACCGGGTTCGAGGGTTGCCACCACGACAGGCACCAACAACCTTGCGGCCACAACTCTGATAAGCTGCCTCGACAATAGAGGCGCGGAACATGGCCCACTCGGACTCAATGTCCCCCGCCTCCCTCGGAACGTGTTCAAAGCTCTCCCGGAGGTGGGAGTTAAAGCTCCGTCTTACGGGAGACTCTGCCAGACGTTCCCAGCAGACCCTCACAATACGTTTGGGTCTGCCAGGTCTGACCGGCATCCTCCCCCACCATCGGAGCCAACTCACCACCAGGTAGTGGTCAGTTGACAGCTCTGCCCCTCTCTTCACCCGAGTGTCCAAGACATGCGGCCGCAGATCAGATGAGACGACAACAAAGTCGATCAATTAAGCATATATATATATATATATATATATATATTTTTTTTTTTTTTTTTAAATAAAAAATGATTTAATTTATTTGATTTGTTGGGTCTATGTTTGTTGTTTTCTTGTATTTGGAAAGTTCGTTTTAGTCTGTTCTCAGCAACAAAAGCATAATTGATGTAAGTGTCCTTTTAAAAGGGGGTCAATCAGTCTTCTGGACCATGGACGAACCAAAAGGCCGCTCAAAGTTCTGAAAAATTGTCCAGATGTCAGTCGCTACAACAGATTCATAGAAGGTTTGATAAAGTTGATCAACTTGTATGTAGATGATACCACGTTATATTCATCTCATATGTACCGTATTATTCAGCATATAAATTGCAGCTTTTTGTCTAATTTGCATGTCCTGTGACTTATATGGCGAAGCGACTTATTTATGGATTTTTCCCCCATAATTTTAGACCAATTTTTGGCTGAGATATGATCGTTTCCATTCATTCTGACAGAAAAAAAAATGGAGCAGTACCACTTTTGGCCGCTAGGGGTGCTAAAGGGCCCTCTAGGCTTTTGACGACTACCGGTGTACTTGTATGTGTACAGATATTTTAGAGCAAAAAAAGTCCTGCTGGATGGACAGCGTGTGCGCGCACATCATGCTGCAATTTAAAGATAAAATTAAAGAGCTTAACTCCATTCCTGCCATCATCCTGGGAGGCTTGACCAAAGTGCTGCAGCCTCTGGACATTTCTCAGAACTGGACAGTGGCGGAGCTAGACTTTTATTGCTGGGGGGGCCGAGGGGGGGCCAGCAAGGTTATCGGTAAGGGGTCCACTGACTATGCCAATGAAAATACAGTAAGAGTACATCTTTAACACCTCACTTGCCCTGGAGACAGTTCCCACCTGCCTGAAGACCACCACCCTCATCCCAGTCCCAAAGAGCTCCACGGTGACTGGTCTGAATGACTATCGGCCAGTGGCCCTCACCCCGATAGTCGTTAAATGCTTCGAAAAACTGGTCATGACCCACATCAAAACATCCATCAACATCAACAAGGACCCTCATCAGTACGCGCACCTCAAAAACCGATCAACAGAGGACGCCATCTCCTCTGTGGTTCACACAGTTCTCACACCTGGAACAGAAGAACTCCTACATGCGTCTGCTCTTTGTGGACTTCACATCTGCCTTCAACACCATGATCCCCCAAACCCTGATGGACAAACTATTCACACTAGGACTAAGCCCCTCCATTTGTAACTGGGTACTAGACTTCTTAACAAACAGACCACAGTCAGTGAGGATCCACAACCTCTCCTCCTCCACCATAACCCTCAGCACTGGCTCTCCTCAAGGATGTGTGTTGAGCCCTCTCCTGTTCACTCTGCTCACATATGATTGCGCAGCCACCCATCCAGGCTGTCACATTGTAAAGTTTGCAGATGATACAGCTGTGGTGGGATGCATCACAAACAATGATGAGTCCAGCTACAGGCAGGAGGTGGAACACCTGGAGAGCTGGTGCAAAGAGAATAACCTTCACATCAATGTGAAGAAGACAAAGGAGATGATTGTAGACTTCAGAAGGAACAAACACACCCACACCCCACTGAACATAAGAGGATCTGTGGTGGAAGTGGTCTCCAGCTACAAGTACTTGGGTGTACACATGAACAACAACCTCAGCTGGACCAACAACACCACCAGCCTGATCAAGAAAGCTCATCAGAGACTCTACTTCCTCAGGCGGCTGAGACGAGCTGGTCTGGAAGCTCAGTCCTCACCTCCTTCTACAGGTGTGCAGTGGAGAACATCCTGTGCTCCAGCATCAACGTGTGGCATGGAGGCTGCACAGTTGCAGAAAGAAAAGCTCTGCAGAGAGTGGTGAAGGCTGCACAGAAGTCTGTTGGAGTCAGTCTCCCCACTATCACAGACATTTACACCTCCAGATGCAGGAAG